>JASSUY010033380.1:0-26521 GCA_032466535.1 Forpus xanthops
CTGAACTAGTATCTCTTGGGATGCATCTAGTCAACCTGAATTTCTGAAGCTGAAACTCCTGGGGAAATGATAGATAGATAGACAGATAAATAGACAGATAGACAGATAGAAGAACCTCTTCTATTTGAGATAATTTGTTATGTAATTCTTTGCAATTCTGAATAACACAGTCAGATAAGAGATACAAAACAATTTTTACATTAAATACACCAGATAACATACGTAGCTTTCGTGTTTTATCTTATTTATCGCTGTATTAAAACACACCATAAACATTAAAGCATGTATTTTTAGATACTCTTCAAGAAAGATACAAGTTCATTATTGTACAGATAAGAAAATGATGTTAGGTATGGGTTACAAACAAGACTTTCTCATCAGAAGTTTTGTGACAGAACATAAAGAGCTTAAAACTACAGAATTATAGCTGCTTAACTGTAAAACTATTCACCTGCCAGGTTTTGCTCTGAGGAGTTGTTCTAAACACTGCATTTGACTATGCATTTTTGTATGCCAGAATCTAGTAAACAAATTCTATCAGGTTTCCATAGATGAAAGTGATTGAGATGAAACAAGCTTCTCACACACAATTTGGTCTCTTTGATTACATTTACAGGCCCTTCAGTCACTCCAAAACCCCACCAGTCTTTTATTAAGTCTTTCAAGCTGTGACAGTTTAGATAAGTGAAATGTTAAATAGCTCATTATAAGTCCACTTCTGCACCATAGGAATTGATGGCAGCGTTGCCATAGACTTCAATGGGAGCTGGATTGCAGTTCGAAACACATCACGTACACGTTCATCAGGGAAACTTAAAATTCTGAGACTTTCAAAACTTCTTCAGATCAGTTTATACTGAACCAGCCTTACTATAAATCAGGAAGAGGTGGCAGGCCAGTTTCACAGAATGCTACAAAAGACTACTGAAATGCAGCTCTTCTCCCTCTACCATTTTCATCCAAATTTCCTGCTATATCTTATGTGACAAGCAATCATCAGGGAGTGAAAAAGCTATTTCCAACAAACATAACATAATAGAATAAAGAGAGCAGGGGACAACAACTTTCAAAATTGTCTTTTGAGACAGGCAAAATATTTATCTCCTAGAAACTGATCCTACTATGAACTTGTAACCAGAATGCACATAATCTAAGTTTCCAGCATAAAAGAAATCATACAGGCCAAGAGCTTTAGTAACTCAGTGTATAAGATAATAGTCCTGTCTAGCTAGAATAACGCATATTCCAAGTGGATATGCATTTCATTCTCTCTTACATGAAACTAAACAGACAAAGGGTAACCAGCCTCTCAAATTCTGTATTTCACAGACTACTTCTGTTGTCTTGGCAACAAGAAACTGCTAATAAGTCTCCCTGTGATAAAAAAATTAAGTACCAGTAATAGTAAATATCTATAAAAATATTCAGAGATGAGGTTTCCTTTACGTTCACTCACTGTCTATGAAAAACAATCTACCCACTCAGCATGGTCTCTTTCAGACAGGGAAGGAAAGTCCAAAGCTTTAGTAACCTTCTCACAAGTCTTGCTGACATCATCTTCAGGATTCATTAATTTGAAGCCCCTTCAAAAACGTAGGAATAAAATACCACACCAGCAGAATGGGAATGTAGCTCCTTTTCTCAACATTCCCACAGGGCATGGAGCAGCGCAGACACGATACAAGGCAGCAGACAATTCCTCAGTGACCCAGATGAAGAGGAAAGTTGATGACTCTCCTCCTTGAAAATGCTGTCCTTTACAGAAAAAAAGTGCTCAGGAAATTCCCTGCAGAGAATTACATGAGCAAGGATTAGAGGCCCAACTTTTAATTCTTCTTCTAAAAATGCAGCAGTGAAGACCCGGACACGAGGAATGCATGCATTTCTGACACTCGGGGAAGATTTCGAACTTCTTCCTTCTGCTGCCATGCTACCACTTAGCTGTTGTGTTGACAGGGGTGTCACCGTAGAAAAGGTTACGGTTTTCTAGATGACTAGTTCTTACCCTTTATTACTGTAAGTCATCTTTTCTTCAAAACTACTTTTTGTACACGCTAGAGGGTACTTAGAAGGCTGAAAATCAGTGTTTTGGGACTGTATAGTTCTTCCTTCTTTGATTGTTCACTTTTTTGGTACCCACTCTTTTTTCCTCCACTTTTCCAGGCAAGACATTGAGGAGAGTACTTTACTACATTCAGCAGATTATCTCCATTTAACACTCCCCTAATGATAGCTGGGGCTCATGTACCATATCATCTTAGAGGTACAATTCCTCATAGATGACAAAATAACATGCCTAGAGTGCTAAAAATTGCAGCCATATCTTAACATCACTCTGAGGAACAGTACAATATTTTTAAGAAACTGTGTATCAGCTAACTGAGGTCTTAATACCTTCTTTGGCTCTACTTAGGAAAATTCTCATTTAGAGCTCATTTGTTCAAGCACACATAATAGAGGGTTCTTTTAGTGATACATGACAGTGATTAAATGGTCACTTTAAATGTTGGCTTTCTTTTAAAATGTATAGCCTTAATGAATGAAACATCAGCTGTTTCTTTTCAATTATATATTTTAAGCTCCACATTAATAATGCAGCACTCCCCTCACTATACTGAGCAGATCTTATGTAAATCACACAAATTAGCTTAGTGAACTCATGTACATCATTCGCATCAGCAGCCATTCAATCAGCATCAAGTCTCAATATTAAGTTTCTAAATTCAATATTGCAGTTGTACAGGAACAGCAGCCAATGTCCCACAGACATTTGCAGATTACATGCAGAATACCTGTAGCACTGGACTTGCCCATGCTACCTTGATTAGCTAAAAGGAATTAAGGTTGAACACTCATGACTATAACTCCAGGTCTTTTCTTTGAATTTAAGCATTATATTACAATATAGTTCAATATTTTTTGTTCAACTGTTTTAACCGAACAAGAAAGCAGACTAAACATAGCAGCACATTGTGCACTTAAATCTCTGATTGGTAGCCTGAAAAATATTTCATTTCTTGAATGAAATATGGCCAATGAACTCAGATTAACAGTACCACCCTTGTGTCAAGCCTTTCAGACCATGAGTCATCAAGACTGGTCCTTGGTTTCCACCTACTGTTTTCATCCTGCTGATGACCTTGAGCTCTGGTGTTACTAAGAACTATTCTTAAAGAACTCCAGGTACCAGAGCAGAAGCAGACATTAGCGTTTGGATGGACAATATTCAAAGACTCTAAGGAAATCTTATTTCTGGGAAACCAACAAAAAAATTAATTGGGTACCTTCACAATTAGGTTGATTATATTTAAAATATAGCAGACCTTCATTAAGCAACTGCTGTTCTGTTTCAAATTTTCATTTAACTATGCAGGATATCATTTTATATTAGGTTTGCTCATGAAAGCTTTGCACATAATATTTTCAGGGGGTACAGCCTGGAGGTGGAAGGGAATTAAACCCACACTCACAGCTGTCTGCACTTACAGGAAACAGACTGGTTTACTTTATACAAACTAGTATCTGCTATTTTACACAAACATTTAGAATCCAATATGTTTTCTTTTCCAGAAGATTGCTAAATACACATTGCATTTTTTATCCGAGATCTAATCAGCTACCTTTCTCAGGGACAGAGAGGCTATTTTTTTTCTCAGGCCAGAAACTACTATTAGGGTTTCCAAACCAATAAAAACTACTATTTCCTCTCAGTCAAAATAACCCTAGAACACCAAAGCATATGATATTTCTTCTAAATACTAATTCAAATTATATTCATAATTTGAATATACTTCATCATCAGTGAGTAGGTGGGAAATTTTGACATTTGTTTTTCATCTCCTGCCTCATGTGGGACTAAAAGCAAAGTTTACAGGTTGATTAGGTTGGACTTAATCATCATCAAGGTCTTTTACAGCCTAGTTGATTCTGTGACTATCAAACAGCAATAATCAGCATGAGGAATTATTATTCCCTTTCAGTTTCATATCTTGAAAGTGATGGTAGGGCATACTTTGGAATTAACTTTAAGAAACCAACTAAAATAGCCATCAAATAAAACTATTCAGGAAAACTGACTTCAGGCTTTCAAATGAAGGTACCATCATCGTCAACAGTAACTTAGTGTCAGATATAATTTATCTTTCATTCATGGGTTTATGATTGAAATTTAAACCTCAAATGCAACACTAACAAGAATACATAGTCATGCTTCATGGCCCTGCCACATTTCCGAACGGCAGAGCATCGAAATGCTTAAACCTTGGTGTAATCTGCTTTCACCATATAATGCTATCGCCCTCTAGTGACAAGCCACTGTTCATGTTGCAATAAAGCCAAGGGCCAAACCTAGACATCAAAAAGGTGAATGTGAAAAACATATGGTGACACTGCTTTTAAGTTATACTGTAAAGACTGTGTTTACACTGAAAAAAAAAATATACTTCAAGAGGTACAAACGCAGTAGACTATCAGACTGTGCTAGTAAATGGTAGACTTGTAACAACTCCTTGCTACTTACAGATGCCTTCAGAAAAATACAGGCCCAATCCTACTCCAAAACCACTCATTGGGGTTAACTCATACTAAATTCACTCTAGAATCCTCTTGATACTGAAGTCATCATGCCTCTATTCCTGGTCACAAAGGTTATGTAAAATGTTCATTTGTAAAACACAGACTAAACCTGGGAATAACCATATACCCACAATATTGAAACTTTTAAAGATGTGATACCTCAGGCAGCACAGGCATCACTGTAGCTCTAAAACTTGGTTTCTTGTGCAAGTTCAAATAAAGCAGCAGAATGTCCTCAGCTGATTTCAGGCAGAATAAGAAGTCCTGGGACAATCTATGGAACTGGTGACTATGAACTTCCTCTCCTGAGACTGGTACCCATCCACAATATCCTCCAGAAGACAAAAACATGGAATTGCAAGTGTTTCCATTAGGTCTGGCAGAACAGATTTGCATTAAGTCACACTTCTCCTTGTTACTGCAAACTGAAAAAGCAGACTGAACACCCAGAGGTCTGCACATCACTGTCATTTTCCACAAGTGAACTTGTCTCTGTCCAGAAGTGCTAACCTACGGCACCATGTCCCTGCATTCTTCTTGTAGACTTTTACATCCTTTCAAGCCACTGTGGGCTCTGAATTGCTGTTGCTTTCTCCGATTGTCTGTCTTCACATGTGATCATTGCTACTTTGATGTTTAGGGTCTTGCCTTAAAATATGTAAAAACATGAACACAACAGATACACAGATTTAAGATAAACAAAACTCTTCCAAAAAGAAGTCTCTCCATCTCTTTGCATTCACAACAGCTCTTCTGTCTGCAAAGAAGCTGGCTACTATATACGAGAAGGGCCTTAAGTCCAGGTGCCTTTTGTTATACCCTAATGTTACCATCCTACATAATGTAAGGAACACATCTGTTAATTTTTTTAGGGGAGGTAATATTGTATCATTACCAAATATGAAACAAAAGTCACTATAAAGTTCAGAAAAAACAGGAAAAGCTTGTGAAAAACAAAATGCCATCACTTTCCCTATTTTATTATAAAACCCTGCTTAAGACAAGGAAACTGTCCTCGAGACACCTGGGAAAGGGAAGTTTTACAGAAGTTCCTCCCATGCATGCCAACTTTTATTTGAACTTTCGCATTAAGTGAGCTGGAATCACTTCTTTAAAACAATTTAACAGCTCAGATAAGAGCATAGGGAGATGAAGCAGTAAAAGTAATACAGTGTCAAGTCAAAGAATTCCACACATGTACTTTCTTTAATTTGTCCTGGAACTGTAAGGAAATGGCCAATATTAGAGTCCTTGGTGAGACATGATCACTTCATTGTTTAAATAAAACACAGTATTACAGTTTTCTTTGTCTGCTTTCCAAAATATCTGCTATATATTCAAAGACCTTTTTTCCTTTTTTTGGTGACAAATATTCAGAGTTAACCCTCAGACATTATTTGTAAAGTCTCAAACAATTCATTTGCTCTCACAGAAGAAATATGCGCTATGTTGGAGCCAACAATTTTTCTGGCTGCATCACAGCCCCAGTGCTGCAGCATGTACCCTGACCACAGCCCAGCTGCATGCCAGGATAAGATATGAATGCGTGATTTAGTTCCTTACAGCAGAAAATCCAGATGTGGAAAAGCAACAAGTTTCTGTGCACTTCCCTGCAGTCTTCCCTTTCCAGGAAATGAGGACTGGGCATTACTGTGCAAACTGTATCTGCCCTTATGGAGATAATTTTCTTCAAACTCCCTAATGCAAAGTCAGATAAACCAATACTTGTACAAACTACATTTAGAACAGTTCAAAACTGAATCAGCAACTGATCCAACATAAGTTGATGAATGACAAGCACATAGGTTTAAGCAGGTACAGGTTTAAGTTTCTGCCTCAATTATAAGCAAAAGCTCCAAAATAAGTTAGAGAACAGATATTTTGAAAAACTGCACAAGACATCTGGCCTTGAACTATTGCTAATGTCCTGCTTATATAGCTTCTGGTTTAAGGTCTGATTTAGAAACTAATTTAGTTCAAACAACACTGTTGGTAAAGTGACTGACACAGCATCTTATTTCTTATAGATTCTCAGGCAGTATTCTTCACTGGAAAGAAGAAAGTGCATTATTAAGTATCATACCTTCTAAAACAAACCCCTTTTAGGCAGTACAAATGCCAATTCATAACAACAGACAAAACCAGATTATGTTCAGGCTTATGTACGTGTGTGTATACGCATAGAGAGACACTTATAAAGAGACTGAAATCAATTTAGATCCAAGGCACTTTGTTACATTCAAATGTCAGTTTACTACTTTCAAGGTTGAAGATTTTTCATGTTTCATTTTCAAATAAGCTCTAAGGACTTCAGTCTCATTTTGCACAGCCTTGGTTGTATTTGAAGTACTCTATGTATTAATGCTGCAGTTAACTCTAGAGTGCGTCAATGGCAGACACACAAAGCAGTCAGTTCAAAGTTCAATTTGGATGATGCAAATTTGCACAACAGCATAACTCTAAGGCTGATTAAGCCATTACAGCCATTTTAAGATGATGCAAGTTCACAAGTTTACTCTAATGTCAATGGAAGCTGATTCAGGCACTTTGTACTGGATAAAATGAGGCACTGCTGCAGGAATGCCACATGGCTGTTCCAGAATTATCCCATTGTGACAAGCCTGTGAAGTCAAAGCAGTAAAAAAGATCTGATTCACACACACACACACCAGCACCCCCACCAAATATCATCATCTTCTTTGACTATGTCTAATAGACCATATGCCATTAGGCATATTGCTATAAATGGCAATGAACCATGCCTATAGAGATTCAATCTTTCCAAAGTCCCCAAAATATATTCAAAGCTTGAAAGATAAGATGATTACAATAATAATATATCAAATTGAAATGCAGTCACTTATGGGGTGAACAGCAATATTAATGTTTTCTCCTGTGAATTCACGATTATACTCCTTAGAGACTAGTATAATCTGATTGGACATCAGCTATAAAACTGCTTCAAGATCCTTTTCAACAGGTCAAAATATTTCTCCTAATTTATGGTGGCTAAAAACAAAGGTATAAAGCTTGCTCTGAGCCCGAGTGTTTGCCCTGAAGGTAGTACAGTTTTTCATCATAGCAGGATACAGCACTAAGGATGCAGCTTGGTACTTGGTGTCTGGAAGATGAGGTCCTATCAATCACAATGCTTCTAACCAGTGCCATCCGATTGCATGAAAACTTTTTCTAACCTGGTTCAATGACCTTCTATAATTTGTAAGTTATAGTTCATGGGCTCCTTTTCACAATAAGAGGATGACTTCTTGCTTTAGAGACTACAGTCAAGTTCTTTGCTGCCCTTTTGTTTAAAAAAAATAAAAGAATAAAACCCATCCCAACTGCATGCAGTTTTAACCCTCTTGTGAAGTTTAAAGTAGTTCTGTAGGCAACAGGGAAGAAGTTTCATTGCTCAGTTTCTTACTGTATAAAAACAAACAAAAAATAATCTATTTCTTCTAAGAGTTCTTCACAGTATAAAGCATTACTTCCAGCATGTTACTTTCCAAAAAGAGAGGCACCTCACCACACACAAGGCCTGACAGTCAAAGGGACTTCACGTTATATATAAAAACAGTAAAGTTAATCCTGACCACATTCTAGATTATTCTCCTATATAAAAACTAAATGCAGTAGAACAAAGCCAGCAACAGTTCACTGAAACATTTGTGCACTTTGCTGATTGTAATTTATGGGCATTCACCTTAACACTCAAACATGAGAGAACAAATTATGGGGAGAACATTGCTGCTTTCTCCCAGCAGCCATCATCTGCTGCATCCCTTTTGCCCCAGGAGTCCCATTATTAACTCAAGTTTTAAAACAATTCAACTACAAGTTTGAGAATTAGACAGACTTTTTTATCACCTTACTACTATCAGCTACAGTCTGTTGAAAAGCAAAATTGCTATCATAATGCAATGAAACCATTTAACAGATGTGCCTCCAAGGTGCAATCAGGGTTAGTGCTAGATGCTGTACAGGAATGACTAAAATTACATGCTCCTTCCCATAAAGGGCACAAGTCATCACTTCCTTTTTCCCCACTAAAAAGAGTTTTCTATGACTTAGTAAAAACTATATGCAATTAATTATGCTCTTCCTATACCCAAAACACTAACTGATATTCTGAATATTTTAATGTTTTCTTTATATTGCAATTTCCCACAAACTAATACGTCAACGCAAGTGAAATACACTGCACATACAGACACATCCCTGCATATTGAGTAACAACAGAAAGAAAAAGTCCAGCTCATCTGTCTCCTCAGATGTGTTATTCATTGCTCAAAACTAAGTAATTGCCAAGTTCAGGACCAGATTTTATCTGAATCAGATTCATCTGATCTAAAAATAAAACTCCATTTCCTGAAAGCATTCCAACTAATGCAGGCATTCCATCAAGCCCATAAAATTAGAATGATATGAGCATCAGAGATACTAAAATATGAACATAGAAATGGAATACTGAAAGGATTCAGGCTTCTTGGTTTCAGGTTACAAGTTCTACAAATGTAATTCCAACTGCTTACTTTACAGCAATGTTACTGTAGAGGATATCCCTCCTTAGAAATAGTTTTCATTCACCTTTAGTGGGAACATTAATGCTGTAATTTCTTACCTCTTTGCAGCTTTGAAGTATGATAGAAATGAAATACAGAGGCAATTATTGTAGTTTCTACTGAAATGCAGGTTTTCTTTAATGCCCATTTTAAAAACACTAGTCTGATACATCCAGAAGTTTCTTCTAAATTCTTGTTATAGTGCCAAGACTAACCATACACTTCCTGGTGATGGCTTTTTTTCTGCAACTGATACGGCCTACCCACTCTGCTAATGAAGCTAACCCACTAAAGCCTCAGTTTGCCTCTCCTTCATATAAGCTCTAAATTTTCCATTTCATTCCCACTCTCATCCATTCTATACAATAGGAGTCACCCTATGACAGGGAGGAAGAGCTGTTGAGTGGTGAAAGCATATACCTCAGACACCTCAGGTATAGGTTCTCTTTCTTTTCAGCAGCTGCCTCTGCTGGCCGGGTTGAATCCCTTCCTACTTCATCTGTAAAAGCATAATTACTGATGAGAAACTCTAGTAAGGAGACTGCAACATGTAGACTTAAGATATTGGGAAGTGTCCAGATAACCCAGCCAAACAAAACTGACTGGGCAGAAGTCAGCTAATACCATAATACTCTGCCTAAGGGACTGCATGATACCACTTCTTCCAGAAATGCTGTCTGCAAAGGTCCAGCTATTTACTGCTGTCTTCTCTCTTTTCAACATTTATACTATGTAATTTGCACAGGTGAGAGGTGCCAAAATGCCAGCTGAATAGGATTGAAGGCTGGCAACAAGCTCTATTTTATAAAACAAACATCAAGGGCTTACCATCTTACATCATTATCTGAACCAACAGCACTTGAACAAACCAGAAGAACAGTTGGATTTGCGCTGATGGGAGCAGAAAAAATTTACAAACTCCACTTACACTGTAGCGCATTGGTGCTGTGATGATATAAATAACTATGACTGACAAACATCTTTTCTGTTTTAGGCTTCTTCTGGCAAGCCACAACAGTAACAGCTGCTAAAATCAGAAGCAAAAAAGCAGCACATCTCCACATATCATTAGCATGATGGTCTGTTCCATTGTAAGGGATCCAGAATTAAACACTTTGTGACACTGATCTGACCCAAAAATAAAACCACACAGTCAAAAAAATATTGTTTTGTTTGGGTTTTTTTTTGTGCGTGTGTGTGTTTTCTCATTGCAACACTGTTGCAGCAAGCCTTCTGGAAGCTCCTTTGCAGAGCACCTAAACAGAACCTAGATTTGCAAGCTATAGAAGTTACCCCATCTCTTGGAAGGCAACCATAATTTCAAAAGTAACTGCATCATCCTTTCATATGAGGAAGGAAACATACAGAGGATCTTTACCATACGAAACAGGAAATGTCAGCTCCAAAACTTAAAATCTTTTCTACACTTAGCTTCTATTTCTCTAGGTATTTCTCCCTCTACTGGTAAGGAACCCCACTTCACATGATTAAGCGTTCTCGATAAAGGTCATTATCTGTGTATCGTCTATATTTTCCTTTCTAAATATCCCCACCGCTTTGATCTTACATACTTAGTAGGAAATGATTCAGTGACATACACCCCATGCAGAAAGATAACCATTTGAGGGTCTGCTATGTCAATACCTATTATGTCAAGAAATACCAATTTTTTCTGTTCCACTTCCACACATTTTGCTGCTTTCCACGTTTATGTCTCAGGCTATTCATCACCAGTTATATGTGGTGGAGTTTTCTGTTGTCTCACCAGAGTTTGTTCTTTAGCTTCTCATTAGCTACCTTTTAAAACATAGGTAATAACTAGAAAACATCACCATCCCAATTGCCTTCCCCCTCTTCATGCGAGAGTTATTCCCATTTTAATAGCATCTTTAGAAAATGATAAGTAGTTGTTGAAGCGTAGATGTGTACACAAGCAATGCAATTTCAAGGTGGGGAGAAGGGGAAATAAGAGGAGAGCACCTGCTCAGTTGCCATAAGCCAACCAGTCAGAAATACACACCTCTCTTCCTGAAGAAACTGTATTGAACCAGACATCATCTACACACAAGACAAATATTTTCTGCCTCCTCTGGAAGCATATAAAAATCTTTTGGTGCATCAATTACAAGCAAAGGGAGTAAACCAGTGGGGCACAGGGTGTACTCACACTACTGCTTTTAGTGTCAATAGCTGATTGAAAGCAAAAACCAAGTAGGAATAAGGTAACACAAGTCTCCCTGCCCTGATCTAAGTGGAATACAGAGATGCCAATGCCCACACTTTGTTTTAGCAAGATAGAAGAGACGGAATAGACACCACTTCCTTCACTGCTTCTCCAGTGAAGCCTAGTCTGAAAAACAGTGAATAGCTCCTCCAATACTTATTGTGTCATTTCTTTACCAAGGTATCGCTATGTTGCCTTCCAAGAGCTAACAAACTGGCAGGGGAAAGAAAAAAAAATAAATACGGGATTAGGATGGGGTATTTTTGTTTGTTTTAAGGGAGTGACAAAGTTTCCACTCTATGAACAGAAAACACTATAGCTGGGTCTCTCAGACACAGGCTGTTCAGGCTTGAAAGTCATAATCTATTCTTTTGCTCTTGAATACTTCAGGAAGTTTAGGAAGAATGAGCACTCTCCACACTTACTGGGTTTTCTTAGGGACCTCATCACAGTTAAAGTAAGCAACTTGGTGTTTCTGAGGTAAGTAATACTCTCACTTTTGTTGCAAAGATAAATGAAAAAACAAGTAATAAACAAAAATCTACCTGATAAGTCATGCCAACATTTCCTCATCATTCAGATTTCTTCAGGTTTCTACATGCACAAAGTCCTTCTCTTGTTAACTTTTTCCACCTTGTCTTTTCTCTCAGTTCTAACATGACTTAGAAAAAAAAAAGCCTCACTTTATTCACTCCAAATCTTGGCCCCATGACTAAAAGAAAATGCTGTTTGCAAAGATGTATTGCAGCAGACATCATATTGTCTTCTGTTCAATTCACTGATTCTGCTGACATTATGCCACAGTATCATTTGTGGTAAAGAGTTTTAAGAAAAGGTAATACTACTGTAAAATTATCAAAACCAGCATCTATGGTCCCTCTTCCGCACCTGCTAAGTAAACTACAGATTGCTATTCAAGCTGCTAAAAACTGTAAGCATTAAGGCAATGTTACAGGTCACAAAGCAACAGCCACTAAGCATTATGCTGTAGAAATAATTTCCATTTCCTGAATTTTGGCCATAGCAATATGCCATTCAGATCTCCTTCTGAAACATTCTTTCTAAGCCAGGAGGTGACTACGAATCACACCTCTTAAGTACAGAACCTTTAGGAAAAACTGCCAACCTAGAATATAGGAATGGAAATTGATGGAGCAGCACTGAGCAAGGTCTGATCTGATTCCACGGGTATTTTCCGAAACTAAAAGCTGACATCAGAAGAACAGCACAAAGAACAGTGTAAAAAACCCAAGTCATAGAATCCCATTAGATAAGCCATACTCCAGAAAATCCTTGCACTGTTTTCATCCCTTGTCCCCAACTAGATAGAAACATACAGTATAATCATGTTCAGGCACAACTCCTTCAGCTTTGAAAGAAAGACCAGACTACAGATT
The DNA here is from genome assembly GCA_032466535.1 of Forpus xanthops. NCBI lineage: Eukaryota > Metazoa > Chordata > Aves > Psittaciformes > Psittacidae > Forpus > Forpus xanthops. Next base: position 12,759 of record JASSUY010033380.1, read on the forward strand.
TTGTACCTAGACAGGTTTATTGGAAGATTAACAGAAGATCTATGCATCCAGCGACTTCATTATGCTAACGATCGCCCTAATGATGAGGGCTGGTTTAGATCAGGTAGTCAGTTTTTCCCCTGAGGACTCAGTTCCTTTCTTCTGTGCTCCTAGATGCCATGCAGACCAGTGTCACAGTAAAGCACTCTACACCTGTCAGTAAGTGCATTTCAAAGTGGGGCATGTTTCCATTTTAAACATCCCCATGATATCTGAGCACGGACACGTACCTGTCTGAGGGTGACAGTCTGTACCATGATCCAAATAACCACCCTTATGAGGAAAAAGGGGGGGGTGGGGCAGGTCTTGAAACCTCTTTCATGTTGTACTACAGGGAAGCCATCTGCATTCTGTTTAAAATTACTTCTACAGTGACAGACTGTAGTTTTCAAGTACAGCAAATGCGATTGAGACTGCACAAATAAGCTACTTGATGGCAAACATTTAACAGACTATCCTACTTAAGGCTGGTCACAAGTGGCAACTACTAATTCAGAAGTATATCAAGACCTCCTTCCACACTGTCAATGAAAGGCTTAGGAGCATTTCAGGATGCCCTTCTCTGTGTAGAAGTCTCCAGCAGCATACACAGATTGACTAAGACAACTTAAACTCCCCAAATACCTCGCTTCAGGATCTAAATCTATTCACTAATCAAAACTACAAGCAGTGAGTATGTCTGAACTCCTCTAACATCTAGTTGACCTTGACTTGGGATGCACTCATGGCCAATTATTAACAATTCTCCAGTATTAGGTCAATTCACACTTATAATTAAGAATCACTGATAATTGGGCGTTTCTTTGGGCTCATACTCACTTGGTATAAGAAGCCCGAAACCACACTAGCTTCCTACATCTGTGCCTAGAGATGACTGAAGGAAAGCAACACATCACAGATGTATCCCACAGGCCTCTTTTTAAGGCAGCTGACTGCAAGGCTCTTTATTTCACTGTGCCCTTGAGACTAGAACAGAAACTGAAATGCTTCCTGGTGTGTTTGTACTTAAATGCTGTCTACTTCCAGATGCTGGCCATTTTACTTATGTTCAGCTTTGTTGATTTCACATCCTTGCACAATACCTTGGAGTTTAATTAAGATCAACAGTAAATGATATTGCATATTGCAGTTATTTTACAGAAGGCAAGTTGAAAAAGCTTGAGAAAAAAAATCCACAGAAATTAAAAAGCAGCTTGTTTCTTGTTTCGTTCTCTTGTTTTGACAGTACCTCCAGCATTTGCAGGTTTAATTTCTCTTTCAAGCTAGAGGCATAAAGCAAAATGCCAAAGAAAAATATTTTGTCCAAACTCAGCTAGTAATTTTGAGGTAATTACAGTGCTGAATGTTCAGCCTGAAGTTCTCCAGATAATTAGAGGTTTGGGTTAGCTGCCTTTCTTAGTAAGTATTTCATTTCCAACTCATCTCTGTTAAAATAACCCCCCCAAAGCACACAGGAAACAAAATTCCCTGGGTTAGGGTAAACAGACTTTGTCACATGACTAGTACACATATAGCTTTCCTAGAAATCTGGGTAAATACAGTAGTTATTCTGAGTTAGAGAATGGCTGTGTGTGATAAAGCATGGCATTAAAGTATTCCTGCAATCACAGAAATCAATTCTATTTAACTATGACACCACTGTCAGAGAGGCAGCCACAGTCTTATAAGGTACTTCTACATGAAGAACTGGTATGGTGCACAGGGGAAACAGCCATGGTTAATTTTGTTGTGATGAGTTACACTCCCAGGCTCTACCACATTACTGTTAACTGGCAGTCAGCTTTGCACCACCTACTAGTCTTAGGTCACAGACAGCAGTGCACAGAAAGAGCAGTCACTGGAGAACCTGGCAACCCCTTCCACATAGGGTACATGGAAAGGGATCTCACTGCATGATTTCAGACCTGGCTTCAAATAAAGCACCCCAGTGATGCACTTGAGTGCACACTATGTGAGTCCAGGTACAAAGGCCAGGCAACATTGCTCCTAAAAAAACCCTTTCCAAAGCACTGAATAATTCAAGCATGCGTTCACTGCGGTTGCTAGCAAGCCAACATTTAGTATCATTCCAGAGTGAAAGGCCAGGTTGGCAGGATAAATTCTGGAATGCTATTTGTCACTTTCATATAGCACTCAGAACAACAAATGTGGCTGAAAGGATTAAGTTTTGCACTTTTTCTAAATACTGAATTCACTATCAAAGTACCACCACCATGACCAGCAGAGGAGGCTACAAAAAGGCAGCAGTACAGCAGCTACCTACTTGTAAGTCTCTTTTTATCAAATTAAGAGCCCAGTGCTGCACCACTGATTTAATGAATACTTTCATCTCTTAATGCTAATGGCATCTTTTCAGCTGTCTGAAGAAACAATATATTATGGATTCATAATCAAGAAATGCTTTATGACTGCAAATTCTATTTTATATGTCCCTCTATATAATTAAGAATTAAATTCCTTGCACTGTATTTGAGCTATAAGTAACCCTCTGAGGGTTTTTAAATAAACTTTAATGATCGCTCCACATGATGATTTTGAATACTAACATTATCAATAAAAATGGCTCTATAAAATATGCCAGCTCTACAAATCTGTTACTCATATTATAATGTTACTGGTATCACTGTGAGGAGTTACATCATCCCATGGGCAGAGGTAGGTAGGATATTATTCACTATAAAAAGCAAAGATTGTATTGAAAACAAAACTGCAAAGCTCGCGAGTATTTCCTGCTGATGTACCACTAATGCTGGAGTCTAGCAACCCTTTCCTTGCTGACTTTGTCTTAAAAATATTCACCCCAAGAGATGCATATCAAATACCAATGATCATCCAAATAGCATTTTCATAGTACTATGGTATGCCCATGCTAAGAACAACTACTCCTTTTCCACCTACTAGCATATCCCCCACAAGAATTGTTTCTTATAGCAGTAATACCTTGTATTGGTTGAGCATCCACAGTTCCTTACCACTGCAGCTTCAGTAACAGTGTTCCCCCTCTCACAAACAATCCTGAAACACAGTGAAAAACCCCAAACCTCTTCATAGTGGCTGTAACACTACCAGCTAACTGAATACTCTCGATTATTTACCATGCTAGTGTTTATAATACGGTATTGTTTTCAGTCTACTCTTGTCAAAACACAGCTATTTCTTTTAAGTGACTGTTTATGAAAAGGGAAAATGGATGCACACTGGAATAGTTCATTTACTTCACAATGATATTTACGCCAGTTTAGCTCTAACTTTGGTCCCACTCCACTTCTCCAAGAGGCAGCCAACACAGTACGGGGCACAGCTGCCACCAGAGGACCCCAGGCTGCAGAATGGACCAACGGGAATGTTACGGAGTTCAACAAGGGTAAATTCAATTCCCCGCACTTGGAAAGAAACAGCAAGACAAGCTAGGCACTACCAGGCTGGGTATCAGCACTGTGGAGAAGTCCCTGGGGCTGCCAGGCCTCCCAGACCTGCTGGGCATAGGCAGGCACTGATACTCTCCCCTTCTTTCTCTCGTAAGAATTTACAACAGAATTAAGTAATACCAGCCAAGAGTTTCAGCAGCCTGGCGCTTTGAATTGTAGCATCAAGACCACAAGTGATACAACAAATCTGCTTGATATAAAAACAACATCCAAAGGCATGCAGTTTCCTAAAACTATTTTTATAAAACAGAGAAAATAAGTGTGTTAGTTTGACTAAAGCATATTCTCATACATTTATTACAGAACTTGCCTATTAAAGAATAATTCACATAAAACATATTGAATCCTTGGTTTAAAAAAAACCTGCCTAATAAAATACATAACCATATATTATAAAGAAGGCTTTTCTTCACTAGAAAAGATTATTCCCTGAAAGCACAGCGGAAGCCAAAGATGATGTCATTACATCAATTTAATTTGCATTTCTCACAAGCTCTGCACCCCTAAAAGATCATTTTCCTTTATTGCAATACTTCTGTTGTTAGCTTTTATACAGTGGGTATCCAACACATTACAAACACAGAAAAAGTAGAGTCTTGAGTAGATTTTAAAATCAAGAGGCTTTTGAAGTCAATGAAGGTAACACCTCTAGAAAGAGCCAGTCATTTACCTTCAATTTTGTAACAAGATTCCTAACTAATTTTGCTTTTGGTCAGTGCTGGCACATTCCAGACACCAAGCTTGGCAGCAAGACAGCACAACCTGAAGAACTGCTGCTGCCACAGTGCCTGGCACACCAGAGAGGCAGGACTAAGACACAGCACAGCAGCAGCCAATTCTGGGAACTTGGTTATACTGAAAACCCTGAAACACATCAGTATCTGAAACTCTAAAATGATGCACTCCACACCTCTGGGTTTATAGCTCTCTATACCAGTTATTGCTCTTTGTGAAAAAAAAAAAAAAAAACAAAACAAAACAAAAAAACCACAACAGGTTTTCTTCTGAGGGCACCTGCATCCACACAGGAGTCCAATTTCCACATAATCCAAGTTGAAATGTAGTGAATACAGCACTCCCACAAAAAATCAATATTCAATCATCAAGATATTTAGCTTTACATTGGGCTGAATGCAGTATGAGCTGGGAAAAACTGCACATCCCACAAGTTTGCAAGAATATATTTATAGGTCAAATAAGTTCAGAACAGACTGAATGAACTCGAAGGTATTTAACAAAACTAATACTGCTTTGACTAAATCAGTACTTTCAAGTGGTTTAGACAGAATGCATTCTTTATTTAGAAGGTAATACATTTTTAAGATTTGTCTTCACACTTTACATTATGTCCCTGCCCATGGCAGGGGGGTCGGAACTAGATGATCTTAAGGTCCCTTCCAACCCTAACTATTCTATGATTCTATGATTATACTAATACAAACATCTTTGTGCTGTTTTTCCTCATGAGCAAGTGCATAGAGGGATTCCTCTGCTTCAGCTTATTCCAGAGAAGGTCTTCTCAACGGCATCCGAATTCCCCAATTAGTTATTTTACAGCATATCAGACATAAAATTCAACCTCAAGGATCCAGTCCAAGAAAGAATGTCTGGAGTCGTAATACTTGTTCTTTCCATTCTCCGCACTAACAGCGATCTTCAGTTTTCTACACTAGAACATACATAAACTCCAGACAGTGTTCCTGTCTGCTCAGGAAGGCACAGTATCCAGTAGTGGGGGAAATGGGACCAGCAGCTTAATTAGCATTCAAAGCACTACCAAGAAGATCTTCTGGGTAATTAAACTGATGCCAGCCTCCTCTATACACGGAATTATTAGTATTCCCTGCACAGGGGGAGGGTGCAACTTCAGTGAGAAATTAATGGGATTTACAAAATCCGCATTACACAATATATTGTTTCCTGCGAGGAAATAGCTAGCAAGATGTACACAAGCTCATTAAAATAAAAGAAGTTCTTTCCAATCATTAACATCATATTTTTCTTGACTTTCTTCTCTATGACAACTGGCTGAAAGGTTTAATTTATTAAAATCACTACTATATCATAAAAGTGATACTACAGTTACCAGCAGTAAAACTACTGAATATATTTTTCATTCCAAATATTCTTTCTGGCACAGAGGATACTAAGATTAATTTTGTTTTCCCATGGTGGATGGAAAGGAGCTCATTTACACAAACTGATAAACGTAGCACTTGTTACACAAGAATTTACAAATATTCCCTTCAACAGTATTATGTTCTTTTGCTGTAAAGCTAAAGCCAAGTAGATCATGTAACTGCAAGACAGTTCCTACTAATGAAGAGAAAGACTAGAAGAGGCCTCCTGGATCACAAACATAATTTGCCTGCTGCAGAACTCAATTATAATAAGCTCTGGATTTATGAAGGCTCCTCTCTGGGAACAAGATTTCCTCCCCAGCCCCCATCAAAGTATGAACAATAATCACTTTCCACTTACAACTAGATTCCGTCTCCTAATTTGTAGCCTACGTGAGTCCATTGTCTGCTTACACAAATTTGTCCTCACTAATTCCCTCTTTCTTTTCCATTTATTTATCCCTGCTGTGCCATAGCAAAGAGCAATGGCGTACCTCTACAGGCTTAATTTTGCTAGGATAAACAAAATCCAAAATCTCCAAGTCCTAAGATCACTTCAGAAACGCAGGCTGAAAAATAGCTTTGAGTTTGTAATATCGACAGCGTACACATTACCTCAAAGACTCTACCTTTTGTGCCAGCATAGTATTTCAACATCTGCCACATTTCCCACTCAACACACCTCAGGATCAGCTGTCCTTTTGTAATTAGAAGTACATACTTTTTCCTACAATTTACCAGTGCAACAAGGTGACAAGCCACATCTAACAGCAAAAGGTTTTATTCTTAAGGGAATAACTTTGCAGTCTACACCATAAAGTTTCACTTGACTCTGGTAACATAGTCCTTTTTCTAAACACCAGTGCTCTGTAGAGCCAAAGGCTGTTCTACAGACCGACAGCTTCATGCCAGTAGTAAATGCCCTCCTATCTATCCCACTTCTCAGCCAAGGTCACCTATAAATACAGGGGAAATCTAAAACCACTGCAAGTGTGTCAGAACAGATACCATTTTAGGCCTTCCTAGATTTTTTGAGCATCACTCCATAAGCTTATCTAGGAGATCTATCATACTTGTCAAAAACTGAATTGAAACATTTAACATTTCCTAACAATGTTTAATTAGCAATCCAGGACTGATGTTTTGGGGGTCTGTTGGGTACTTTTTTTGGATTGAAGAGGTCATATTGCTTGTGGTTTGGGGTTTTTACTTAATAGTTTATATGAACTTAACTCTTTAAGTTTCATATCTGAGAACAATACATGAACTGGATTTCTCCTGTAAGAGTTACTACTCTTGTGGAAGAGGGGAAATCACTAACAGGAGTGACAGGAACATAAAAACTGATCCATGTCAAACTGTAAATACATCTATTCTAGAACACTGAGGACGAGGGGGTTGCCAGCACAAAGCCCAGAAGGTAATCTTTCAAACTTATGACTTCTTCATCTATCACCTGGTAGGAATGAAAGTTGAAAGTAAACATGAAATGTAGGTACTATTAATGTATTAGTTACGCTACTTACTGTACCTGTCTAAAGCAAAATGTGTTTTATTCAAAATGTCTTCAGGCAGAAACTAAATGCTACATACTGCTTCCCCCTATACAGTAAAAATAAGCATACTGATCAGGGGTTAAACCAGACAAGCTCAAAAGGCCCCTCTCAACTTAAACCCAGCATGATTTATCACCAGTGATGAAAGAAAAATATGTTAGCAGCTCTCTCCCAAAAGGTATTTTTAACAGAACAGATTTCAGCCTCACGCAGTTACATAGGAAATTTATGCATTCAGAGTCGCTCACAATCAATAGCTTTAACTCCAAAACGTTATTACCTTCTACTGCTTCTTAAGGTGGCCCAGTGTTCCAGAATGGTATTTTGAATGCAAGGAGGTGCTACCCTTCTAAGCCCCTTAGGTGTTTCATCAACCAATGAAGCTATTTCAGATTCAGATCCACTTGTTAGGAGCCACATTTTACTATTCACATGAAGCTGCACAATTAGTCAAACATAGAGCATAAACTTAAATCATGGGTTCTGCTTCAAATTCTTTCTAAAACTTGCAGTCTGAACCAACTGATGTTAGTTTTCACAAAGTCTTCAGTCTCTGCTCTAGGAATCACAGGCGCACGGGACATTATACAAGGACTGAATAAGAATCATGCTGCCAGCCATTAGGACTGGCTCACATGAGTATATCATCATCCCACATGTCTTCAAGAGCTCTCTCTTCACAGTGACTGTCAGGGTTGATACACAACATGGTATCTCTTGTTGAACAGGGGATTTCAAACAACTTGTTTTAAATACACAGGAAAGCATGCAATTCTGTGTCTCACACCTAAGCATCCACAAGCTTACATGACTTATCACTGATTATAACAATTGGCACTTTTCCTCTATATTTTGCTGTAGTTACTACTTTTTTCCATATCTTCATCTTTGTGGAATAACAAATTGTCTCCTGATGTATCAGATACATCTGAAAGGAACAAGCATTTGCTATGTATCTATTAATATATACAAACAGCAAAAGAGCATCACAGTTCACCTTGTAGCTGTCCTGGCTATTTCCATTTAATGCACATTTAAAGTAGTTCTGTTTACTGTATGCACAAGGACCATTGTGAGAAACAGAAGTCTTGTGCCAGAGGCTTGTGCAACAAACCTTGCTCCTTTCAGTAGTGTTAGCAGCTATGTTCAGTATCGTTAAGTCTATTCCACAATTATTCAGAGGTGGAAGCATTCCAAACTTACATTCCAAACTCGCCTCCCCAGACATGTATGCACAGAATAACATATAACAATGGCTGACATTCACGCATAGGACACTGAAATGCAGAAGAGCTTTTTGCTCTTAAGATGACACTACTTAACACTGCTACTTCCAGAAGCAGCAAGAAAGGAATTTCCCAAGTCTCTGCCTTGTTTTCACTGTCAAGAAAGATACTGAGTCTGAGGCCAGAGGGTTACCCAACACCAGTGAAGAGCTCAGGGACGGGCAACTATTAAAGCCCTTGAATCCTGAGGACAGCTGTGTCAGCCAACCTGCAACTCAGACTTGTCAGTATTCATTATGTTCTTCCCACAGCAGAAAAGAGCTCAAATGCTAATTAAGCCTGGAACTCTTCCAGACACTGAAGCAGTATGCAGACTTATCTACCCTTTCAGATATGCCAGCATCATACCACCCTCTGTTTTTTATATCACCTCCTACACTGAAAAGACACACATCTAGGCCACTTCTTTAATTTTACAAAAATAAATAACATCTGCTATGCTGTTACTACTTATGGTTAGTCACACACAAATATATGGGGCATATTACAAGAATTAAGCAAACTTCATGATAGCACTGCTTGATCATTTAAACACAGATGTTCTCCAATGACAGTTCTTCATACTGGCTGATCTTATAATACTAGCTCATAATAGTTTCCAGCAGCTAAATTGCAAGGGAAGACAGGTAAAATTCATTCAGTACTTCCTCAATATTCCTTACTCATATAAGCAACTGCTGCTTTACGCTAGCCACCCAGCATGGTAGTAAATGAAAGGAGATTACAGTTGGATTCTCCAATCTGCTCCTGCCGTGCAACATCAACACACTATGACATACCCCTCAGCATAATGCTGAGGCAGGCTCCAGTTCTAACGTTGCACCCTCTCAGTTTAGAGGTTGCTTTTCCCTGAATGAGTTCCCACACTCGATAAAGAAAAACTATGTCTTGCATTTCATCTTATTCAGGGCTCATATTCATAGAGCTGCACAACAAAAACCACCAACTGCATCTTGCCTGTCAATGCTTTATGTTATTTTTTTGATGGACATCATTTACAAATGACAAGCAACTAAACCCAAAAAGCAGACACAGGTTTCCTAAATCAATATTTAGCTGCTGAACTGGAGCAACTTATAAAACTTACAGTTCCCATAGGAGCAGCACTCAGTGACTTAGTCTAAGTTACTAGTTTACAGGCATGGAAAAGTGTTACAAAGCTCAAAGCAAAACTCCTATCAAAAGGAATGCATAATGGGGGAAAATCTTGGTAACAAAATGCAGACCATAAAATAAAATTGAAAACCTTACCTACATAACAGCTCCTTTAAATCACAAGCACCATCACAACAGCAGAAACAGTCACGAAGAACCACCAAGAATAAAAGAAAACAAACTATCTCTATTTTCCCCTAAAGTAGTCATAAAACCGTGAGATCTCTCTTCCTCACACAATTAAACATAACACAAGACTATCACATTCCCATGCCTCATTCTGCTCCCCACTATTTCAAACAAAATAGCCACCTGGCAGTCACCTGAGATAATAATTCTTATTGACATCTCCTTGCGCTTTGCAATAGCTTCACCTGTTCCCTTTAACCTACCCTGCAACACCTGAAGCAGCCTGAACCTGTCCTGGGGATGAACCCTTTCCTTTCCAAGCCTCTGATTTGTGTTATACATGATCCTGAATAGCACTCTGAATTGGTAAGAGAAAATACAACTATTTGAAAGTGATGACTCCAAGTTCAGGCTGGACATGGACAACATCCTTATCTTGGGTAAGGACACTGGACAAAATACAGCATATTTTATGGCCAAGTTCTGTCTAGAGTGCATCTTGCCAGGCAGGTGGCTGAGCTAGAAACAGCAGCTGAGTCAGGTTAATACATAATACAAACCTGAAGACCCCCTCAACCTTCCCTTTACCCCCACAAATTAAGCTTGAACTCACAGAAATACTCATAGGTACGTGCCAACACACATACAAAGTAAAATTCATAATCTTCAAAACCTTTCTTAAAAGCAGATGGCTATTTTAAAAATAAAGGTAGTGGAGAATATCAGTGTAGCAGAAAACACAATTAGCTATGGAAAACTACAGGGTGAAAACTGAAAGATGTAGAGCTGCTAACTAAAATAGATTTCTTCTGTTATAAAACTCCATACAACTTAGAGGAGCAGTAACACAAGCAAAATACGAAATGGCAGCCAACAGAAATCACGTTAAATGAAACAGGAATAAATTGCCAGGATTTATACATGACAAACAGCAGCCTGACGGAAGTTTGCATATGGTGTTTGTTGTTTGCCTTACATTTGCCTATTAGTTTTTTTACATCTCTTCTATAACTCCATTACAAATTTTACTTGTGCTGGTTGCTCAGCTCTTAAATATGGGACTCATTTGTACAAACAAACCACAAATTAAACAGACATCGTGCAACATCTTTTCAAGTGGGTCAGTGAAATGACAGCATGCGCTATATTGCATGGCTTTACAAAAAAGATCCGTCACTGGTAGGCAAAGGGCCCAGAACTTAGGGGGAGCCACAGAGCTCCATTTCCCTGTGTGAAGTGGACATGGATCCATGTCCAGCTGCCCAGTGGCATGCTGTATAGGAAAACAGGTAAGAACCAGAGAATCACAATACCAGCATGTTCAAGGGTCAGCATCATAAAATTTTCCTGAGCCACAGGTGCTCAGGAGGCATATGAATTCCAGCAATTGTGTATCAGACAATTCAGCTCCCAGACTTCTCCTACTCTTCTCCTAAATACTCAGTGTGTATATTGCATAGTAGGTTTCACACTAATCATGTTTATAAAAGCATGTTTCTATAGTGCACGAGTTCATCCCCCGTGAGCTCTTTTGCCAGTGACCAGCTGACATTCCGCTTTTCTCATTTTGTGACTAGCAACAAATTAACTCATTTGTCAGTGTCATCTTAATTAAGACCATTGCTTACCCTGATATACTCTTAGAGTAAAAAGTGAGCCTAGAGAATTCCATACTTCCACAGGGAACTGGATCCCTGTGCAACCCGTTAAATAAACTGTGGTGCTGGCCTGTTGAGCATTTAGTGACCAAAAGCTGTATCACGAAGGCAGAAAAAACAGCTTTTCAGAGACATGGTTTCTCATCATACAGCAACTGTTCTGCTAGTGGTGAAATAGCTTCCAATAACTATGCCTAGCTCACTGGCAGACAACCTGTTTCATTTGAGCAATTCACACAGAGGGTAAAGGCAATTTTTAGGAAGAGGAAAAATGTAACCAATTCCTATTATGTTTGGGGAACTACTCATCAGAAATCATAGGTAACAGGATATAGTTAGAGAGAGTGATAACTTTCAGATATCTCTACAGCAATGACATTTATTAAGAAAAAGAACTAAAACCTTTTTTGCATCATATTAACAGTGGTATCTGTCTCAAAGAGTTTAGAAGGGATTTTTGTGTTGACTGCTGCATGCATTTCACTGCTGCTTACTTAAAACCAGCATTTGCACCTTCCATCTACTAAGAAAAAATGGTATTTGGCTACAGAGGCTAATTCAGTTTTTGCACTGGTCTCTATACATTAGTAACGTTTCTGCTAAGCGCAAGGAGAAAGGTAATTTAAATATATTTTAGAAAACATGATTGGGTTATAAATTAGAAAACACAACTGTTTTCTGAAAAGTCTTCACTGGACAGTAGCAGACATCTGCATAAATGCAACAGCACTTGAGTGAGTCAAACTGATTCTCCTCCTTCCCTCACTGACTGAATAGTGCAATATTTTTTTCTTGCCTGGAACTTGATATTTTACAACCAAACCTTTAATAGTGTCAGGTATTTCCTAATTCACACAAACATAAATTTGTGCACGCTGTCATGGAGGTTAACTGGCAGGAAATTGCATTTATGCTAATATAAATAATATGAATAATATGCAGCTTTCATGGCTCCATACTGCTGTAGACAGAAAGTTTCCATAGCTCCACCTCACTTAAAGACCACCTTGTCAAGCAGCGACTCCAACTGCAAAGATGGAAGTTATAAAATGTAGGCTGCCCGGCAGGCTGCATTGTCTGGAAGTGTAGCACCAGTGTAAGTAGGAACCAATGCACTAACTAAACTAAGCAACAGCCATAGCAGATTGATAAACTGTGCCAACCTGCAGATCAAAAACTGTTCTCCCTCCATGTCAGCTCTCAGCAGTAACCTTTGATGAGAAACAGAAAAAGGAACTATAGCTGCTATTAAAGCTGTGAGAGAGAAACAAAAGAGATTTCAATCATCAGAGATTCAGGGCCAGCTGTTCCAACCAAGCCATATACATGAGCACACGTGGCTCATAGAACAAAAGGGCACACTTTGAAAATAAGCATACTTTTTACGAAATCTGGATTGCACAGTTATGTTTACTGCAGAATTCTGAGCAGGCTGGGCTCTTCTGCATGGACTTTCCAAGCCCTGAAGCTGACGCTGACTGAAACTAGATTACTGCCAGTGGCAGCAAGTAACTTAATGTTATCTGACTCATTTTTCTGATTTAGAGTGCAAAAGTGCATCCAAAAGGACCTCTGATGGAATTCCCACCCCCCACCACCACTCCCAACCTCTTTTTTGGTTTGGGTTTGTTTGTTTTTTTTTTTTTCATTCAGTAAAGATATATCCACCTCAAAGTGTTGTTTTCAGATATTTTAATAATTCCTGAGTACCATGTCATTTCACTGTGACAAACAAGGAGGAATTTGATCCAGGTCAGAAGATGATCTATTTCAAAGTGTATTCGTTAATACCAACCTTCAGTAAGTTTTTAGAAGTGATACAAAAAAATCATTTCCAACAATTCCAACATATATAATTACTTTTTCCTAAGTGAATAAAAATAAATTTTCTTAGAGGTTTGCAATACAGAAACATACGGTAACTTAACAGATTTCAAATAGACTTTCCCAGAGCATTAAACAAGTTCATCTACAGCTTCTGAAGTATCTGCATTGGCTAAGAGCTCATCACAGCTTCATAAAACAAATGCTTACTCAGCCTCTGTTACTTTTGAAGTCGATTCTGATATCAGCTAGTTAAAATAGGCCTGTATGAGCCTAGCCTAGAAGGAATTTTGCCTCTAACAGTTACCTTGCCCTGTAAAGAGCTGGAAAAAAAAGCACGAGTAGATTTGTTGAGGTTGACTTGTATTGCTATACAAGATTTCAGAGATAAAGATGCATCTGAATGAACTAGTGGGTAATGAAACTAGATGGCTGTTCAAATCATTGATTAAAGTGCTAGTAGCTCACATTCTGAATCAAGCAAACTAGAATCATAGAATCATAGAATAGTTAGGGCTGGAAAGGACCTTAAGATCATCTAGTTCCAACTCCCCTGCCATGGGCAGGG
>JASSUY010033381.1:21001-32670 GCA_032466535.1 Forpus xanthops
TACAGAAGAAAGCAGACCTGGTTAAGTTGTTTAATAGCTATAGGAAGAATGTCTGCACAGCTCTATTCAGAGAACAGAATCTATATGGAGAAAAATCTCTACAGTTTCTCCAGGCTTAACATTTCCTCATTTCTAGTGTGGATACAGTAGTGATATCATAATAGTACTAGTGCCACTTAAGCAAATATATGCTGTCAGGAGCTCTGAAAAGGTGCACTGCTTGGCTAAGTCTAATTTTATTAAAGTCAGTGTTTATACCAATCAAGAATTCAGGTAAATCAGTTTTTACTGAAGAGAAGAATAAAATTTACCTTGATTGTAAAATTAAAAGAATGATGTGGATGGTGAAACACTGGAACAGGCTGGGAAATCTCTAACCATGAAGACTTCCAAAATTTGGTTAGACAAAGTCCTGAGCAACCTGACCAGCTTTGAACAAGCAGCTGGACTAGAGATCATAAGAGGTGCCTTTCCATCAAATTTATTTTATTAGAGAAGGCTCCTATTTTTTAACATCTATACAACCAGTAAAGACCAGGAAAACAGAAAAAACAGATTCATACCTGGCACTCAAGCAGGATTTAAGAAATGGCTCGTTCAAATAATTACAGAACATGAATATTTTTTCCCTTGTATCATACTGTTTAAGAAAATATTTTTCTGTGTGGCATTATCATTCTATCCTAAGATGCTTCATAATTTCACTTATTTGAGGTCTCTCCAACTTCTGACACAAAAAGAACTATTGAGTATAAACCAGTTCTTCATTCAAATGAGACCAAATTGCTCCTACAATTAGCAAAAGGAGGGTGGTGGGGAAGTGTTTGTTATTTGAAAGTGGTATAAGCGAATTAAAATTGGACCTCTGTTGCCACGAACAGCAACTAATATCTAGCACTATTTTATTTTATTGGATTTTATGATGAGAGACTACTTTCTGCCTAATTATTTGTTTAAAGTCAAACTGTAGTTGATAGGAGCTCTCCCTTTTTTACCCAGCCAAAGCTGTAGTGCTTGCAATACCTAGGTGCTATCTGAACTTTTACAGCATGTATGCTTCAAGAATTGACCAGTTTAAGCCTTAAGCAACTCTTCTGTCATGATCACTTACCTACCTCTGTTTCTTCTGACAATAAAAAAGGATGCAAAATATCATGCAAGGTTCTTCTTTTCCAATACCAAGGTAGAAGAATGTTCTACAGAGTTACAATCACCCCTACAATCTCAAAAATTAGGACAAGTATCTTAGACATTAATAGTTTTCCCAATAGTAGTTTAGATAAGATGCTGCCCATTTGTTTATGTATTGATCTGTTACCAAAATTAAGATTGTTTTATACTACTTTTTCATCCGATACTGCCAACTGGTCAGATTTTTTACGAAATCAAGATGTAAGTTTAATTTAAAGGCTTGAGAAACCCTTTACTAATTGCAGCTTCTATTCAGAAGACTCACTTCTATTTAATAGACTCATTGCTCTGATAACCACAGGAAAGCCATTTCATTAAATATGGTTATAACATAAATAACCTACTTATTTTCATCAAGCATATTAACATAAAAAACCGGCTATTTCAATAAAATACTAAGAAGTATTTTCAATAGCACTATGGTGGTGATTATTGTCAAGAGATGCACCAAAATATTGCTGCAGTAAAAGTGACACCAATCTGAATAACTTACATTAGACACTGATATAAGAACCTGTATGAACTTTTTTATATAGTAATAAATCACACAGTAAAGTGACTTTTGTGTATATTGAAACTGCTACCAAGAAATGTGTCTACTTTCAGAAGCATCAGGCATTACAAATACAATCTCCAAATGTGACCCCAGACAGATTAAAGCCAATAGAACAATGTATTTATTGTGACTTCTTGAGCTGGAAAGGGAGAGTTGTTCTTTAAAACTGTTCCAAGAAACAGCTGAATTTATTTAAATTAGAATCAAAGGAAAAATTAATGTCAGAAAACACAGGGAATATTCTTGAATAAATGTCACTTAGTCCTGCTCAGCAGAGGAGGACTAACATGAATTAAGAACCTCAACATTCTATGCATAAATTTTTCCCACAGTACCTTAATTTTGCATTGACAAATGCAAAAGCGATGCTAGCAGTGAAATATATTTTTCATTTAACTTCAGAATCATGGACTACCACAAACCCGTACCAGCATGACCATCTGAAAAGTGGTATTTTAGAGACTGCTCCCAAATAGAGATCAGTGGTTATAAAACTGTGAAAGTAGGGAAAAAAAAAAAACTGAATAAACTCTACAACTGAATGATTTACGTGATCTGATATTACAAGGTGTTCTATTTGAAAGATCTAGAACACAGATATGAATTACTTCAAAAGGATGTAATTTGTCTTACGCTTAGGCAATTTTAACAAGTTTTTAAAATATAAGATGTAAAAAACCCCCAAAAAATCCAATTCATATAGTAGCAAATAACACCAGTACGCATTTCACATGGATAAAAGCATCATCTTATATAGGAAAACCATCTATTATGTGACAAAAATACCGTATTTTTCTCTTCACACAAAAGCTTTTCCAACATCTAATAATTTCTTCTCGGAGAAGGAAAGAAAATTATGAGCTTGGGAAATCATCTTAATTCCGTATTTTAGATCAAGCCTGCCCTTTGCCCTGTTCTTGTTCATAGCAAAATTTCAATCATTTTAAAGATGCAGTCTTGAGCATACTGCACAATAAAAATTGTAGGATTTGTATCCAAATCAAAAAAAATGGCTGCTAATCCTGCAACAGATATACATTAAAGCTTTCCTATACATTGCTATTTCACTAAAAGCTGACGAAAATCTAACGAGAATTCTTTGCCGTTAGGTCAATTAAACAGCAGAAATACCTCTGCAGGAAGCTCAAAAATACGTAATTGCATTCTCCAGCTCACCACAGAACAAGCTCTGAATAAAAATCAGAACTCTCCCAAAACTGTTTTTACACAGTCACCAACGGGATGTTCAGTTTTCACTCTCAATCCCAGTAAAACAGGTACAGATTTTAGAGTCACAGAGTCAGTAACAGCCTAATCCTAATAAAGGTAAGAAGCAAATGATGAAAAACTCCAGAAATGTGAGAGAACGAATATATCAAAATAGCACCAGATTCATCAACCTAAACCAGAACTGAAATGTCAAACGGCACTGTGTGATTCAGCTTTCTATGTAAAAGTTGATACTGCTTCCATGTGGTCACAGAAACTGAAATTAGCAGATGGCAATGAGGAATACAAGTAAGTAACTGCAATAACCTCAGTAAATGATTGCATTACACAGAAGTACAAAAATATGATTTAAAAGCTTAGTTCAAAGAATATAATCATAGAATGAAAGTAGTTTAGGCAATCAAAGAATCATTTTGGTGCTGGTTCAAAAGCAAAAAACTTTTAAGAACAGGTAATATTACTGTACAAGATACTGGCACTAGTAAGTACTGTTGTTTAAGGAAAGCAGACCAATGTCTTTCCATCTTTTGAAATAATAGGAATTAAGGAAAATAAATGAGGTGTTATCTAAAATTATGACAAGAACAAAGCAAATAATAGAAGATGTCTGAGGCAAGAAACAGTTCATTGAGACAGAATATTATCAAAGTCTGATGGCATATCAGGCTCTACGGCTAGTACAAAACTGAAATGTCAACTCCTATGAAATAAAAAGCTAAGAATTGGCTAACAATTAAGCTTGGTGAGCTACTCTATGCCTCCTCTTAAAAACAATTTTATATGATAAGGCTGTTAACAAGGTTTTGGAGCATTACATACAAGTAATCCTTGTGCAAAACTGGCATACAAATTTTGAATTGATAATAAATCCTAGACATTGGAAAGAAAGTGACAAGTTAAATTTCATCCAGATGTAAAGACAGCAGTTGCTGACTTAATGCAAAATGGTGTTACAGTGAATTATCATGGCTGAATAAATATTACAGAAGTGTTAGATCAGCACTTCTATGACTTCAAATTTACAGGAATATACGTGAGTGCTAGAAAAATGAAACAGCAAAATGGTCAATAGTGCTACATGAAAAAAATCCACAATTTAAAATAGGCAAAGGGCTACAGAATGCTTATTAATCTTCTAATATTGGCAAAATAAGAGCTTTAAGTTACAACTATACTGGTCAGTGATACCTGAAATCAGTAACTTTGTGATCTTGTGACTGGTTTTACTTACTGCCACAGACAAAGCTACAAGGAGTCAAAAGTACTGACACATTGTAAACAAGGAGAGACAGGTGAAACAGAGGCACAAAATAACTTACCTGGAGTCATATATTGAAGCAAAATCAGAAAAGGCGGCATGTATGTTGACTAATACAGCAGGTTAGTATCCAGAACTAAAAGCTGTCTTTACTGTTATTATCATTATTTAGTTGTGTATGCTAACACTCCCAAACTAGTAGCTTTACACACACTCAAATAAGACACGAGTTCACACTCCGAAAACTGAGACATGATGGCACAAATTCAGGAATAATTGAAGGGATTTTATTTTTGTTACTTAATGTAAGGTACACTTCAGAAACAGCTATTTAAGAAAAGGGCAATGTGTACAAAACTGGATATGCTAAAAACTGATAGGTCACAAATGGTGCTTTCTCTTTGCAGTATTCCTCCTTTCTGCCGCTCCATAGGAAAGTATCATAAATACTAAAGGGCACTAATGAAAAACTCTACTTTTTTATAAACAGTGTTCTATAGAAATTGTTTATTACATTATCAATTCCACTTCTGCATAACAAAGTTGACAGATGGAATCGTGTCATTTTATGACATCAATAAACTGCTACATTCCTGTTAAAAGCAGATCAGTAATCAAATTCAAACCATAATTTTTTGCTACTTCAATTAAAACATGCCACAAAGGGAGCTTTGAATACATTGCTTCTTTAAGACATATGGCAGTCTCTTTTAACTAGTGATAACCAAAGCTGAATATAGCTTGACAGGACATTAGTTACAAAAAAAAAGCTTCCTGACTACTAAGTTCACTGCAAGTTTTGTAGATTACATCACAACAACGTGCCTGAGAAGCTCTAAATAACAAATAGTGGCAAAAACTAGCCAAGGTCCTCTTTACCTTCCCAGTAGACAGAGAGTTTCTTCTTCTGAATGCTAATTTACTAATCTGTGACCAGGAAGGAGCAAGTAAGAGAATTCCTTCAACGTCAGCAGTAGTGAGGCATAACTAATTTTGGCAGAAGTCAACTATTAGTAACTTCTTATTAAAGCTGATTAAGAATGTAAGTCAAAGGAGTAAAGAGATACAGTAAAGAGCATTCCTTAAAGATCACTGGAAAAATTCCAGGTGTGATGGAATTTACACAACCAAAGGGTTGTGTAATGAAGCCTGAAAAGAAGAAACCCCAGAACCCAAGCAACTCGCTTTTCACTTTATGAGGAAGCATATTTCTACAAAAGGATACGATACCATTTATCTTTGGGCAGTGGAAATTGTGTGGTATCAAACCTTTTATAACACATGCACTAAAGCTAGGAACCCAAAAGAGAGAATTTTGGAAAACATGGCCACCCATTTAATTTCTCAAATCAAAGATGGTGGCACTTTCTAAACATCTGAAATTCCAAAACAGACTCTGCTTGCAGCTGGAGACTTAAGACTCCAACAGACTGTGATACAGTGCTATGAAACTGCAATTATTTGCAATTGCATACTCAGTGTAGGAAATTACTATCAGTATCATACTTCCCCTCAAAATGAAAGAAACAACTCACCACTTGTCCATTCTGAGGATTTTTATGTGCATATGGGGGTCCACGGATATGATTCCACATCTGACCAGATGTCATAGCAAATACAACACACTAGAAAAAAAAAGAAAAAAAAAATATGCTCATGTATTTACTCAGAAGAACTGAACAGAAAACCATTCTGTGAGTGATGCTTGTTTTAGATACATAATTACTTATGTAACCAGATACAGTATTGAACTATTTGATTTTTAGGATAGGGTTTACAGGTGTGCTGCTCTCATAAAATTCTTAATGACTTCTGTTAGAAAATCAGTTAGCTCAAGACAGAGGTTCTTAAAATCTCACTTGAAAGAATCCTGCAGTGCACACACTTGGAATTGTCACATTACCACATCTATATGGCAAAAAGCATTCACAGCAGTAAAAGACATTCATTGCAAATATTCTGCAAACTAGAGTTCAAAATTTATACAACCTTTCATAAAATTAATTCTGTCTCTGATCCAATACAAAAGTTTAGTTCACCTGTTTGCCTTCAGGTATACAAAATGATATAAAAAAGCATAAGAAAAAAAAAAAAAAACCAATTGTAGAAAAAAGTGTCTGCCCCATTTTATGAAATTCTCATTGTGTGTCCTATATGACTATGATTCATTTTAACTATGAAAAATAATACTGGTTGAGTTGGTAGAAAAGTGAAATTCCCTATGGAAGGAAACGTGAAATTAGGTTAGGGATGCATGACAACTGAAAACAGACAATTCTTGAAGAATTATATACATAATATTGTCGCAACTGCAGAATCTACATGTCATCACAGTCATAGCAAGTGTCATTATAAATACCTTAAGGAAGAAAATAGAGTATCTTTTCAGTACCAAATGAGAAAAAAAAAAACAAAATAAGGAAACTTAGATCATCTAAATGCTTTCTGGCTTAACAGTACAGATAATCCTTACAAAAATGCCAAGATAATTTAAGTGCAGTTTTTACATATATGTTAGTTTTTACTGTACAATATTCCCACCAGCACAGTATAGTCATAATGATTTGTGCAGATGGATCACAAATGTAAAGATTAATACCACAATAGTTAACTAAAGCAGGGTTTATTAAAACCCTTTAAAGGGTTTTCTTTAAAAAAAATGTTTAGAAACACATTAATGAAATAAATGTAAACTATTGCAGGTCTTATCCCCATAAATGCAGCATTGCCATCTCCAACAATATCATTTGAACAAACTTTGCAAGACGTTAATACTATCTTAACAACACAGCATAGCACCCACTCACCCCAAAATGAAGCCAATGAATGCTCTCAAAAATCCAGAGATAAACACTGGAGGAGTAACCATAACATGAGAGAAAGGGAAAGATACTAAGAAATGTGTACATAACAATTTTAACTGTGGCGTTATAATTGAGACTTTTTGCACTTGTAATAGAAAGAAAAAGAAAATAATGAAAAACATACATCTTCATGTCAAGTTAAATAATAACTCTTTGTTGTAGTGTTAAGTTTACAATTACACTAGGAACAGATTCTTGACTTGAAATAGTCAAGGTGTGTTTCATTTTGCCCTCAGCAGGATTTCTAATCTATCAGTATAGTAATTAACGTGGAAGAAGAAAGCATCATGGTAGTGATTACTAGCAAATGAATTATGTTTTAATTAATAATACGCAAAGAAATGAAGAGAGTGCATGTTTCAATTACTGGGAAAAGGGTAACAGCTATTTCTATGCCTTGCAGACTGTTTTAGAAATTTATACTGCAATTTTGGTCACACAGGAAATAGCTAATGGGAAAGTAAAAAAGTGGAGAAACTGAAAACAGGGGTAACAGAACTGACGTGGAAGAGACGTTTTAAAAGGCTGAAAGCTGAAATGTGAAGCACTGAAAGAGAATAGACAGAGTACATAAACTGGCTCTCTAAAAGTGAGTTTTCCATGAAAAGTTACTCATTACTGTACTTAATTTACATTCTCTAGGGCCAAATCTTCTTCCATATGAAAAGATTTAAAAAACATTCTATCCCAGTTTATACATAGTCACATACTTTATAGCAGATAAATATTTGTTAACATAAAAAGAATTAAATTCTAGATTCATTAATCAAAGTTAATTTTAAGCATAGCTAAAAAAAAAAGACAGGCAGACACAGGCATCCAGTTCTGTACTTATTCTATACTATTCTGAATATGTAACTTTTAGCCATTTCACAATTACTCTTTTAAAGAAATGTAATCCTTTGTATCCAGTTTAACTTTGCTTCTGTACTCAAAGAAGGCTACAGAATTACAAGATCTGTACTCAATTTCTAAATATCAATCTATCATTTCTTAGAATGTCCAATAAATGATAAATAATTCAAGGACAGGAAATACAATATAGAAGCAAAGAGAATGGGTTTCTATACCTTTAAAAACTGCCATGGATTTTTCCCCCCTCTTTAACTATGGGAAGAAAAGGAAATTAATAACTTCCATTTATTGCTGTTCATTTGAGATGCCTATCGACTCACAGGGAGAAGCCTAACTTTTTCTAGCCGTATCTTTGAATAAAACACATTACTTTTTTAGCCTCATTCCCACAAGGGAGTTAAGAAGCCACCTACAACCATTACACCCTTTTGGAGAAAGCTCTTTTGGAGCAGTAACTGATAAAAAATGTACTGTATGGTGTAGTACTGTGGGGTATATCAGCACAGAATACATTTCTCATAGCCATTAACTGTTATGACAATCGTAAGCACATGCTTTGTCTCTTAATTCAAGCAACTTAACATATGTTGCCCAACAAAGTCAGCTCCTAGGCAGCTGCCTTCTAACCTGAGCAGACTTTGCCTTCCCAGATTCCCCTGGTATATGAGCAAATCTGAAATACACACATAAAGCCAAAAATTACATGCAGAAAAGCAGAGTGGCAGCCTAGTAAAGAAAATGCTTTTAAAAAAAAACCTTGTAGCCCCTATTCACCCTTGTAGACCACATTCTAGACAGCTGAACAAGCTCTCAGCACCAGCACTGAGTTGTCTAAAATGCAGTAATTCCTTCTAAAATGTTAGAAATCCACCCAGTTTATGTCATCTTAACTTTTATTCTCTCAGCTTAAGAAATGAAGAGTCTTGACAAGAATCTAAATTGCTCCTTTTCATAAGTGGGTAGGACTCTGCAAATATCTAAGAACTGAAGTCCTTCCTCATCTTTGTGCAACCATGAGTTAGGGAAAAACATCCATAGATGAAGAGTAAGATTTGAATTAAAGTCTAAAATAATCTAGGGAATAAATTTTGGATGTGATCTCAAAAAGACATCTTATGGGATATTATGGACTGTGACTCAGACATCTGGTTTGCCATTCTAAGATTCTTCTGGGTAATGTTGCAAGGAAAAATGCCTCAGGCATACAAGATACTACCAGAGTATGCAGTGCTTCTACAAGGGGATGAAACCACTAATAGCACAGCTGTTGCGCAATCTAATGTTGAGGACAAAACCAGTTCAACAGTCTTGTGACTGGTATCAACGTCTGAGGTGAAAGCTCTGGTCTTGCTTCTGAAAAGTTTACCAAAACCATTACATGTTATCACTAAAAATTGCATTCCTAAATATTCTCATAAAACAGCATTGGAAATATCTGAGAAACAACTTCTTGGTATCAATGGGGATATCAAATTCAGCTAACATTTTTGGGATTCTCTCTTCCCCTGCCAGTAAAGAAAAAAC
Organism: Forpus xanthops; assembly: GCA_032466535.1. NCBI lineage: Eukaryota > Metazoa > Chordata > Aves > Psittaciformes > Psittacidae > Forpus > Forpus xanthops. The sequence goes on from JASSUY010033381.1 coordinate 30,480, forward strand.
AAAAACAAAACCAAAACAAAACAAAACCAAACCCACACGAAAAAAGAGGCACATCATGCTGAGATTTTTTTTCCAATTTTAGGAACATTCAATTGTGTAGAGAGGTACTGTGCATTTTTCATTCAAATAAAAAGTATCCAACATTTGGGAGCATACAAATGCTCTTCAAAACAAACAGAAGCCCTGAAAAGACAAGGAAAAGTAAACAAGAGACTTGTCTGTTTGCAGTGATACAGTTTTCAGAATTCCAGGATATATATAAAAGAGATTTTAGAAAAATAATCTCTTGTGCTTTCTCAGTTCCAAAATATCTGTAAAAGGAACTGCCAATAAGAAACTAATTCCAAAGCTCTTATCAAAAACACGGGCTTCCTGTAGTTTTCCAGCCTTTAAAGGATTTATTTGTTTTTTAAAGTTGAATAAAGAAAAAATATTATTATTTATTAATTATACCCTTCATAAATGCATTTTATTAGACATGATTCTCTCCCCTCTACTAGATACCATCTTCCCTATTTTTCCTTTTAATGAGCTTTTATGAAAAAAGAAGTTCAAAGCTTTACTGGTAGAAAAAGCACCATGGAGGAGATTCATAACTACACATTCGAATGAATATATCTGTCTATGGATCTTATCCTATTCTAGTCATTTTACAGAAATAAGGTTATCTGTGCAAAAGTCTGCAACCTGCTGTCCCTGCTGATTTCACCATAAAGAACTTACAACATTAGCTTGTATGTCAACTTGTAGATCTGAAAAAAACCAAAAGGACTTCTGGTAACTGCCTGATCTTTGCTAAAACACCATTTTGCAGTATGGGCCTTTGACAACATTGTGAAGGTGAAAGAAGAGTAATGATGAAGCTGGGAAGCATCAGTTCAAGGCCATGATTAATTGCTAGATACTCGCAGATGCAAAACCATTTTCTAAAACACCCTTTAAGTGCTACTCATTTTTAAAGTAAAAAGAATTTTACAGAAAACAGTATTAGCAACAACAATAAATGCCATTTTAATTCCTTTCAATGCTATTACTGCTTGTCAATATAATCAGCAGGATGGAAACTACTGAATGGCATCAACAAAATTTCTTTAAATGCTTGATCGTATTTGGGCATTGACCCTGTCCATACATGTTCAGTTGAGTGTGATTATAAGTTTTCAGCATTGTAATTTACAGTTTTATGTAAAATGTCCACCTACTGCTAAGGAGAACAGCAAATAAAGAATTTATGTGCTCATTTTCTTAACTCAATTAGGAAGTTAATTATGTCTTCAACTACTTATTGAATACAGATTGTAATAAAATCCTTGATTTGACTAACTGATTTTTAACCTCTGCAAGACAAAAAACCTCAATTCTCCAACAAAACATTCAAACATTAAACTTCTGATCTGAATCCCTGAGGTATGAAATTGGAATAAAACTGCTGTCTGAAGAGATATACTGCATGGTTTAACAAAGGAAATGCCCCTGATAATATCTTTCCTTGATGTTTGACAAAAACATCTTTTTTGCTGTACTAATTATTGCTTTACTCAAGTGAGCTCTAAAGATTAGGACTCAAAAAAAAAATCAGATTGGTACATACCAAATTTGAGCTTTCTGGTGGTAATGTATCTTTAAATATCATTGAAAAATGCTTATAGTCTAGAAAAAAACATGGTACTAAATATGACGGACTTACTTTGAAAGAGAACTGTCAAAACTGTGCTAGAGCTCAGGATCCTCCAAATGACATCCTGGAACAGAGAAGATATTCTGCCCCTGGCTCTCTAGATCAAAAGGAAATATCATTCTACTTGAAATCCAGTCCTGTATGTGGTGTATTTGAAATGTTGCTCTTTATTCCTTCCTCAGTGTATGTGCAGATTAACAAACTGCTTAAATAAAGGATGTATGACATGTACACTTGTCGGAAATGCTTTGATAACACTGCAGAGAAAACAGTATTATCAGTAGCCATTATTCAAGTGTACTATTAAGGAACTCTGGACAAAGAGTGTGCTTTAAGATCTTAATCATTTAACTACAAAAATGAATTAGAGCCCAAGAAGTACCAGAGAACTTTATATATGTAATATATATATAATATAATAAAGGCTGCCAATGCGCCCATCAGCTGAAAGTGTCGAAAAAGATGGTAACTTCTCATAATGTTGAACTGAAACAGAACAGCAAACAATCAACA
>JASSUY010033381.1:32914-45062 GCA_032466535.1 Forpus xanthops
GGATATATCAGTAACCCACATCTTGCAGAGCTAAAATACACAGGATCATAGAATCGTCCACATTGGAAGGGAACCTGAAAGAGCATCTGGTCCAAACTTTCATGGGAAAGGAAGTTTAGATGAGAAATAAAATATAAATACTGCTGTACAACTCCTATTCCATCTACAATCATAGCCATGTGCTTTCAATAAAGGCTGATTCATATCTATGCAAGTTGAGACGAAGTCTTTAAAATTAAAAAATAACAATTTCCATGAAAAAAGCAAAAAAAAAAAAAAAAAACAAAAAACAAACACCCTTGGCTTATTTTGTCAAAATACACAAATTGCTAAGAAGTACTGTTCCAAATTAATGTATTGCTTGGTAATCCTAGACACTATTCTAGTGTTGAAAATCATTCTCCTGACTTTGTGTCCCAATAAATTTTTATACCTACCAGACTTAGATGCGGGTACTCAGATTTTTCCTGTTTTGCCAGTCACAGTGATGGCAGAGCAGCAGTTACTGATACACCTTAACTGTCTCATCTACCATCCTTGCATGCTATCTCCTATCTAAAACTGAGACAGCTAACTATGCTGCACAGTCCACATTTTTCAGTCTACTCAAATTACTTGAATGCCATGATATAAACAAAATTACTGTAGTATGCTATCAAGTGTGTATTTCAAACATTATTGGACAGCTTTAAAATTTCCTCATTTAACACTGCAAGATCATCTTAGTCTCATTTAGGCTAACACTGTAATGTTAATGTCAGCACTACTCAAGTCAGTCCTGGAAAAAATGACACCTTTTTCTTTATTTCTTAGTTCTTTTCTAATTTTCTTACAAACTTTTAAAAGCCTTTGTTTCTTTTCTTAACCTTTCATTACTCTAAGGTGATACAGTCTGAAATTAATACCCACACTAAACCAATGACATTACTGATTTTACAAAAACAAAACAAAAAAAAAGGTTGAACAGCAGTGAAGATTGGTCACACTTTTTATAAGAAATATTAGTGACCGATAAAGCTAAAGAGAATTAGCCCCAAAATCTAGATTATGAATCTCTGACAGTACCATAGTGAACACTGTATTAATGCAATGTTTTTTAATTTACTTATTTTGCAAGTAATGAAAACACACATGCTAAGATAAAGAGCTAATAAAAAATATATTAGTAAGGAAAATCTGCATACCAGAGCTGCCATGGCCCAGCCAGTTTTGTTGTAGATGAACTCCAAGTTATTTCTTCGCAGATACAACAATCCACCAACAAGAGATACCAGAAGAGCCAGTGCAATTGTACCAGAATAGTTAGGGGGCCTGAACACTCTAATCTGGAAAAGATACATGAAAATACAGATTGCAATAAATGCTTACATACAGATGATCTTATATATAAACAAATTAGGAGTACCTTAAATCTTATTTCAGCATCAGAAAGATTAAACCCTAATCTTATATTTAAGAAAAAACAGTACTTCTTTCAATATACAAATAATTGGAAAAAAAGTTTTAAGCATCATATTGAACTGCTAAACTCCAAACCATTATTTCTTCTATCAATAGATTTGCAGGGTGTCTGGATTAGGAGCACCTACCTTTGGATCTGTTTTGTATAAAGTTTGCATTATATAAGATTTATTTATTAACAACTAAATATCACAGTATCAATATCTGTTTTCATCCAAAATAAGACTACATACAATTCAGCAAAGCAAGAAGGGAATACAATCTGCAAAACCGCATAAATTGCTACAGACAACAAAGATATATTTGATTTCAACTTTTAAAACTGTCGAAAGACTTACATGAACATCTGTTCTGTCAGCTATCCATTTAGCTAGCTGCTCAGCTGCAAAGCCAATTCTCTGCAGGTCAAATGTGTCAGCTCTCTTGGGTTTACCTTTTGGAGGAAAATGCATGAAAGTCGGAGCAGAGTTCATATTCAGCTACAAAAATAGGAAAAAATATTGTAACTCTATCCCAAAAAAATTGTACCTTTTACATACATAACAGCACAAGTCTAATCAGAATGAAAAATAATATTTTCCTCTATACATTATTCTCTTTTTATACATCTTCAAGTATAGTCCTGCAGAAAAAGAATACTCCTTCCAGCAGATTGGGATGTTTAAATATTCAGAGTATTTCACCCCCAAACTTTTCTGAGCACCTTATGCTTTAAAGTTCTTATACACTGGAAGAACTTTCCTGTAACTAGTAAAACAGAGACCCCACATTCATCCTATCTGCTCCAGTATATTTGGCTACAATTCTAGGGCAGGAAAATTGTGACATTATTTCTCTTGCCTAATACAATGTTAACTAGCCTTCCATTCACTTTAAGACTACCCAATAGTGACTAGTCTTTTTTGAATTCAGAAAGGCCTAGACAACTAGCTTAGACTACATAACTTTCCCTAGAAATTACATGACTGTCTTGATGCCACTGGAACTATTCACAGTATATAAAAACAAACCAAAGGCGATAAACAAATATATTTACATTTTCCACTTCAAATTTTACTTCAACTTCATTATAGGACAATACAATTTTACCATATCAAATTCTTCCACATTCAGTCCATCTGAGAAACAGTGCAGCAAAACACTTGAAAAACTTAACATAATCAGTGTAACAATTGAAGATAATGCAATATGAAGAGCTTTAAATAGCAGAGTAAACTTTTTTGTTTCATTACTGCAGAATGAGTTTTTCCACATTACCAAAACTCAACATTTAACCAAGTACAGAACTGAACAGAAATCACCAGCTACTAAAATATTTTGCATCTAAGGAAAAAACAGCCCACTTCTTTAGTGAACTGATTTGGAAGTAAGAAAGAAAGACTATGATAAATGGTGTGAAATAGTTTAATAAAATATTTTGTAAGATACATATACATTCTGATATTGTACGGAGTTCAGGGGCAGCTGCTCTGCAACTGCTTTGTCATATCTCTACGAACAGGATAAAAGCTGAAAAATCAGTCCCATGACTTTTGAGAGTTTTAATGCTACGGAATCCATATTACATGACATGTTTGTACACAAAAACATAAAGCAAGCCTAAACCACACTTCCTCCAAAATCCACTTTTAAATAGCCATTAGTACCACTTACTCTTAACACTGTATTTCTCAAATACAGTCAAAAACTTACCTGTTTTATCTAATTGTCTTGCTTTTACATTACTTTAAATGTATACCACCTGAAATAAACAGAATCTGTACTCTTGTACACAAGGACTAAGTTGGACTGGACTACTCTAATATGTATTGATTGTCTTATGGCAAGACCAAATAACACTTTGCATTACTGTAACCGTGTAGGATAAGGTAAAATGATTTTAAAGGTTATTTGAACTAAATTTTTTAAGGCTAAATCATAAGCTGTTAATAAACATTCTTTACACAATACATTCTCAGATTTCAACTGGAAGAAAAAATATTTACTAAACAGTAATTAGACTTTTTATTTCTGAAATACTAATTTTAAAATTTTTCCCCTGGAAAATTTCTTCTCCAAGAGGTGGTTAAAAATACAGAGAGCTTCAAATCTTGTCACTCCACTTGATCTGCATGTTTAGCTTCAATCAATGAATAAATACCAGAGAAATGCATGTCAGCATTTATTATTTATTTTCAAGTGACGCGCTTCACCCTGAGGACTCAATTTAAGAGTAAACCTCAGATTGTTGTCTAACAGTTGATTTTTCACTCTTCAAAGCAGAAAATCTAAACCAGTCCCTTTTCTATTCCTTAAACACCTTCCAGACTAATACAAATATTACTGGATGTGAAGAATATTGTATTATATAAAAGCAATTAAAAAGCTATTTTACTTAAAAAGTGGTTTTCCCCTGTGATAAAATAAAGGAAATCTTTAAATGCAGATGTTAATTACACTGTACTTAATTAAAATAAATGAAATTATGGGTTGAAAAATAGTTTGCACACATATAATTTAATCTAAAAATAAACATTATAAACAGCATTTGGAAAATACAAGAAGTTGCTACAGGTATAATCTGTCATTGCTTATGTCACAGGAACCCTAATGCCTGGTGGTCATATACAAAACACATAGGTACACACCTACACAAAGAAAATAATTTATCTTGTATCGGTTGGCAAATCAACATGTAGCTCTAAAAATTAAGAATGTTTTACAATATCCAACATTTACCTGTTGAAAAACATCTGCACCTTCATCATAATCCACTATTGTGAAAAACAGTTTGTTTGAGAAAGCAGATGAATAGCGCCATGAATTAGCCAGCACTTGATATTCTTCATTAGCTTGCCTGTTAAGGAAAAGAAACACATGTATATCTATGTGGCATTTGCTAGCAAGAAAGGTTCTATAACCAGCTGCAGCAGTCAGATGAATTACACTTGCAGCAGTATCATTCTCAACACCCATATTATTAAAGAAAGGTCCAGCTAGTTATGAAACTTTTTGTTTCTAACTTCTCCAAAATTAAGCGTTAAGTCAAAGTACGACACAGAAACCCCAAGATGATGTTAACAAAAATTAATGTTTTCCATATTTAAAAGTCTCAGAGAAAAGAAGTGGCCGGGGTAACAAGCATCACATAATCTGCTAACAGATCCATGCAAGGACATGCTTATGTAACTCTCCACTATGATATCAGGAGAGGAATTCTGGGATCCCTTTAGAGCAAAGATATTCTCTAAACGCACAACAACAGAACCATAAAACCACAGGTTCTACCTCAGGAAAAATCCACAGCAATGAATAATTCAGAGGAAAAAGAAGGAAAAAAAAAACAAAGGAAAAAAAAATCTGAAAGGATCCTTGCAGTACTTTTGGATTTACATAGGCTCCTTGGCTAATTATTTTAGCAAAGGAACTATTTTATATTACTAATTATATCTGCGTAGACCAAAAAAGGTTCTACCATGTGACAATTTCTCTTCACATGTGGTAAGACGCAGAAACAGCATAAAAACATATTATACAGTTCTTCTCAAAAAAGTGTTTCGATAAAACCAATTCCATGTGTTTGATGGAGCAGAACACTGTATTTAAAAGCTGCAGATGCAAAAATCTGTTTGTTGCAAGAGGAACACTGCACTAAACATACATTATACATACTGTAGTTTGAGAGAACAAAGAGGGGGAAAGAGAATCATATAATCATAGAATAGTTAGGGTTGAAAAAGACCTTAAGATCATCTAGTTCCAAACTCCCTGCCATGGGCAGGGACTCCTCACACTAAACCATGTCACCCAAGGCCTTGTTCAACCTGGACTTGAACACCAGCCAGTGATGGAGTGTTCATAAGTTCCTTGGGCAGCCCATTCCAGTGCCTCACCATCCTTACAGGAAAGAACTTACTCCTTATATCCAATCTAAACTTGCCCTGTTTAAGTTTGAACCCATTACTCGTTGTCTTATCACTACAGTCCCTCATGAAGAGATCCTTCCCAGCATCCCTATAGCCCCCCTTCAGATACTGGAAGGCTGCTACGAGGACTCCGTGCAGCCTTCTCTTCTCCCAGCTGAGCAGCCCCAACTTTCTCAGCCTACCTTAATACAGGTGGTGCTCTAGCCCCCTCATCATCCTTCATGGCCCTCCTCACATGTTCATTTTCACACTGACCAACACCCCCAAGTCCTTCTAGTCAAGGCTTCTCTGAATCTCCTCTCTGCATCTGTGGTCCTGTCATTCAGTGTGCATTTGCAGCCCACAAAGCCAACAGTATCCTAGACTGCATCAAAAGCAGTGTGAACAGCAGGTCAAAGGAGGTGATCCTGCCCTAATTCTCTGCTCTCATGAGACCTCACTTGGGGTACAGTGTACAGTTCTAGTGTCCTCAACATAAAAAGGACACGGAACTGTTGGAATGAGTCCAGAGGAGGGCCACAAGGATGATCAGGGAACTGGAGCACCTCTTGTTGAGGCTCTTCAGCCTGGAGAAGGCTGTGTGGAGGCTTCATAGCAGCCTTACAGTACCTGAAGGGGCCCTATAGGGATGCAGGCGAGGGACTCTTCATGAGGGACTGTGGTGGCAGGACCAGGAGTAACGGGCTGTAACCTAAACAGGGGAGGTTTAGATTGGATCTGAGGAAGAAATTCTTTACTGTTCGGGTGGTGAGGCGCTGGAATGGGTTGCCCAGGGAAGTTGTGAATGCTCCATCACTGGTGGTGTTCAAGGCCGCGTTGGACATAGCCTTGGGTGGCATGGTTTAGTGGGAGGTGTCCCTGCTGATGGCAAGGGGATGGAAACTAGATGATCATAAGGTTCTTTCCAACCCCAACTATTCTATGATTCCATGATTCTATGTCAAGAACCTCCCCATTTTCTGAGATCATCCTCAGGCATGAAATATATTACAACTCCAGTGGAATTGTGTTGTATCAAGGAATATGCTGTACATGAAAAAAAATCTATCATTTAAGAAAAACAGTTAAAATTAAATTTTATGATCTCTTGCCCTTCTCCAAAAAAAACCCTTAAATATTATGAAATCACTACAAAATCATACAAAACTTAACTTTCACCATTACTGCCAGACTGATTAAAATCTGCTATTTAACACAATTCCTCACTGGACAAATTAGCAATTGTATAAAAAAAAAGTTATTTAGGCATTAGTTTAGTTATTTCTAGAAACAGATACTAACATTAAGCAGACTAACATATTTACTGTCATCCTGAAGAGGGCAGTCAGACAACATCAAAGGAATGCTGCAAAATCTTAAGTAAAATCTGTAGGGCACTGTTCCGTTAAACCCGCTATATTAAAGCTGAGCCGTTTTTATTATAAGAACAAGATAAAAATCACTTCATTTTGATGCCATCATTCTTCTTAGTCTACCTTTCACTTGGGATGAAGCAGAATTTCTGGGAGATTCAGATACTCTAGTTATGACCCCGCTATTTGAGAGAAGGCTTGTTTCCATTGATCTCCAAGCATTTTGTATTTTTCGAACTATACTGAATTAATATAATGGGTAGAAAGTATTACTTTGCAAAAGGTTGTCTTAGATTTTCAATAAAGGGATTCAAAGCATAATTTCATCCTCACACTGAAGCCAGTAAACCATTCTGTAATATGTCCTCTTTGCAGCTTTTGAGGATAGTGTAGAAGACTGAAACAAGGAGAGGCAGAAATACAAAGCTACAGGATTACCACATGCAGAGCTGAAGAACATCCTACAGTCCACGGTGTAATTTCCAGCAGATACAATGCTGATACAATCACATTAATAACTGTAGGATTTGTTACTCTTTTTCACATAGAAAAAAAGCATAAGTATTCACAGGAAAAAAAGGTCAATCTCCAATTAACTTCAGGGAACATCAACTCTGTCACTTCTTATTTACCTATAGCTATCATTAGTTAATATCAATGCTATGTTTGTTTCTATGAAGTAATGCTAAGTATATGAAATTATCATTATATGAAATACTATAAAGGCACAAGGCAGAACTACACAGGGTATGAATGCATTAGAATAGTAAGATGCATAGTAATGCTACAGTATTACAGTAACATTGCTCATTAGTTTGACAGGATTTTTTGATAGAAGGTTGAAATGTTATCACTGCTACAGTCACATCTTAAGAACTTACTAACAGCAACACAGGAACTAGCAACAACAGTAACATTAACCAATTACCAGAAAATAGTGGTCAAATCAAAAGGGAATGTTACTATTAGATTTACCTAGAAAATTCAACACAATGAAAAGTAGCCTCCTAAGCAAATGCTCAACAAAATTTCGCTCCACTACATTGGAAGTGTCCATGAAACACTGGAAGTTTTATTTTAAAAGATAAGGTAGATCATCAGATTTTTATAGCTTGAGCTGTATTAAATTGGATTAATTTTATCCAATATGACCAACATTATAGTAAGAAAAACATAAGCAGAATATTAGGAAAACAATAAAGGAGACTGTGGAATTATCTGCCAAAGAAACTAGTAAAGCATTCTTTTTTGGCAAATTATGGACTGCATAAAACAGTTACAAACGCACAGCTGGCAAAGAATGCATTACCAGGTCACCTACCCGTTCTTACCCATCTGTTTAAACAGTCATGCTGCAATTTACCTCCAAAACAACTTTTGTTTTGTAAACCACTGTTTGCAATGGTTTTCACAACCACTGTTTGCAATGGTTTTCCCAAAATGAAGAGACAGCTGAATGCATATCTTGACTTCTCAAGATCAAGAAAGTAATAAATTCAGTCTACGCATTTGCTTTTATTTTTGTTTAGGATGACTCATAATGTCACAACAAAAAGCACTGAAGAGTCTAGAAATGTGTCTAAAAAAAAAACCCACACAACAAAATGAAGAGCGTATAGACACTAGTTGAAAACTACTGTGTTTATGCAATCTAGATATCTATAATAGGAATAGTAGTAGAAAGCAAGCTAAAACCCATGTTATTGTATTTACAGCATCCCATAAAATTTCCAATATTCTACAGATGAAAAGAAGCTAGACCATATTTTCGTAGGGGGTGAAAGGGTGAGCAGGGGAAAGGAAGAATGCGTCTCTTATGATGCCTTGTTAAACAGGAGTCATCAATACTTTTATCAAGCTCCTGAAGTGCACTGGAAAAGCAATTGCAGAACTTTCAACAGCTCCCTCCACATTTCTTTTTCCTTCTTTGAACAAAAGTTCAAAAGATAATTCACTCTCAGTACAGTTAAGAGACTTGTCAATGATTTTCTCACTACCTGCTCTTGATCAACCAGCAAAAAACCTGAAAGGCAGAGGATCCTGTTTTTTCTTCCTGATGACACCTCCTTGACTGTCAGAATTTTTTCTACTGTTGAACTTCTCTTTGATTGGTTACTTGAAAACAGTTTTCTGAGGTATCTTCTTGAACAGGGAAACCAACAGAATTCTTCTCCTTTCTAGATTAAAAACTTCCCCTTGAAGATCTCATTGATAGGGCAGATGTTAACAAAATTATGTGGGATCTCTTTCTTCTCTCGTATTTTATGTATATCCTTTCTATGCATATTTACACACATGCGACTTCACCTAATGGGAGTAATCAGTGCTCCTTTCATTATAATGAAATTTCTGATGCTTTTAAAAATGCAACAGTCTGGTGAAGAAAATTATTGTCTACACAAACTCTTTTGCATTACCAGCCATTTCTAGCAGCTTCTTCATAAATACTGTCTTTACAAAACTGTGCTTTCCAAGAATCTGGAAGCAGGTTTGTTACTGCCACAGTAAAACACTATTAAACACAATCCAGGACTTAACACAATTTCAGTTTGGGCAGTTTACATGTTTGTCTCTGCAGATGGTCATCTGTCATTACTACAGTCTTCCTCTGTTGCATTTCCCAATTTTTCTCCTGACCACTTATGATGCTAATCATAAGCTTTAACTTTATTTACAATGATTCAAAGTGGTTCCGTTACACCTATAAAAGAAGCATTTGGGAATTCACAGGTATAAGCAGGTACAAAAACTTATGCACAGTAAGATCCATTTGTTTCAACTGGCTTAAAATTCACAGAGAGACAACATGTCTAGTTTACATATTTTAACCATTATCTTATAACAAACTATAGAACCAGGTCAAGGTATAGGCATATAGATATATATCCTATCCATTGAAACTCTGTACTTTAGCCTCTGACACTGCTCAGATGTTTACAAGAAACACGAAGGAGAAAAAAAGGCAAAAAGAAAAAAAAAAAAAACAACAAACACCACTAAGCAAAATACACATCTTTTTGTTGATGGGCTTCTGTTTGGGGGTGGAGGGGGAATTCAAGTGATCAGTTTCATTTCTCTGACTCAGAAATCCCCTTCTAAATTAAAAAATCCCAGTAATGAATTTGAAAAATTAACCAGACAAAAATGCAAGACATCTCTTGACATGCAAAACAGAGATAGTTGCTTCTGCCAGTGAGATGAGAGAAGCAAAGCTTAGAAAATAAAATAAAAGACCTCATGTAACTTGCTTATACCTTGATCAGATGGTAAAGTAACAAAGAACAAGCTAATGGTAACAATGAATGAGGCAGAGAAACAGCACAGTGACAGTTTCACCAGGCTAGAGCTAAAGCCTAGGTGCAGCTGAAAATCAAAGCACTAATAGTCAATTGAGTTGGAGGGGGGAACTGTCGCTGAAGCCCGGTTGGTAAAATGGTGCTGAACCTTTTGGGAAAATGTAATGATAATAAAATGAGAGAACAGACTGCAAGACACAGAAAATGAAAAGCAGAGAAGCTGAAGAGAATTTTCACCCAAAAATGTATTCAAGTCAGGCTACTAGTTACTGTTTGCCTGGATGCAGTACAAAGTACAGGCTGAGAAACAGTCTTCACCTCTGTGAAGATGCTGTTGTCAGAGTGCCCGTTCTTTGTTTCCTTTCTTACATACATGAGGCATTTTTTCAGTAGTGTGACTGATGTGGGTAACAGAAACTATCTAGTTGAGTAAATAGGCTCAGCACAAAGGAAAAATGCTAAGTGATCTTACATCCAGAGGAATCACTGCTTAGAGTTAGATTCTATTTCTGCATGTTCATCCAACCAAAATAAAAACCCCAAACTGATTCACTCTCACAGCACAGATGTCCCTTTCATCTATCAAACTCCAATGTGCAGAGTGCATAGACCAAGAACAGTAGCAACATGCAAAATCAATTAAGACTAAGTTTGATTTCCTGGTACCAAAACTGTTTAATCAAGCATGCTTTCAAAAACATATGAAGAAACCCCCTATCTTCAACTGTTACAAACACATCCCATCCCCACCAATGACTTCACATTCGAAAGCATCTTATGGTTAATTCATATCTCAATAGCAGTTATGTCATCTTGAACCTAAACAATTATGTCAACAGCAAAACTGACATTTATGCTACCACTTACACAGTTGTGAAGGAATCACATAGCTTACACTACTTTTTGGACTAAAAAATTCAATCTTGTTTGTCCACAAAGCTAGATGGAAATGTACTCCAAATTCTGCTTTAGGATAAAGATGGAATTTCTTTGAAAAACACTCTAGAGGCATGACTAGAGGCGCTACTAACATGCATGCAGAGCTTCTGCAGACATAATTCTAACATTTAAAAGTGATAATTTTACAGTATGATAATACTGTATGCATCACATTATGTTAAATAAGTTTTGGTAAGGAATACCAACAAAACACACAATATGCTTTAGTTTTACTGAAAAAAAAAAAAAAGAAAAAATCAGTCCCTTTATCTGAAAGGACATGTTTTTTACATACAGAAGTTTCATCCAAATATCTGTAGTCCCAGGGACTTCTTCGTATGTGGCATTTTAAGAAGAAGCTGGTATTATTTCCAAATGCTTTCACAAATCATAATTAAGTGATTTATGTGATTGATGTCTTTATGTGTCTGATTTATGTCTTCCTCACTATGCACCGAAAAGCCTTTGATTCTCTGAGATGAATTTGGTCAGCTTTCTACACATAGCTCCTTGCTACATAGATAGCTAAGACCTCTTTAAAATGTTCAAGCATCACACCTACAGGCATTTAATGATTTGGCTAAGATCACTTCATCCAAGTTTTATCCAAAATTTGGAACTTCTCAAGCATTAAAAAGGATTGGGGACAGGTAGGTTGGGAGGGAGTGGGAGGCAGAATTCTTTCCTTCATAACTTCTAGACAATGTCAAAACTACATCATCCTTCATCAATGGACAGGCACAACAGTCCTTAGTCTGACAGAGATCTTGGTTCACCAAACTGACTGTATTCACTTTGAAAGTGCCAAAAGTGACACCAACTTTCTGAATGCAAAAAACTACTTCTCCATTCCCAGTGGCACAATCATTCAAAACACCTGCATTTTACTGTAAACTCATTTTAACAACACTCAAATATAACTAAATGTAAAATCAGATACAACAAAGAATATGGTTTATTTTAACAAGATAGGACACACATGATCTCTTCCGGCCTCAAACGTGCAAATCTACAATGGCCTGCTCTAATAGCAATCAGCTTTCACTCCACTTCTCCAGAACAGGACTACATTTCCTCCCATTCCTCCACAACTTGTTATTTACTGTTTTGTTTTGTTTGTTTGTTTTTTTAATAGCACTGAGGTTTCACGTTTAGCATTTGATATAGCTCTATGTAGCGCACAAACATCTTTTTC
>JASSUY010033383.1:0-62153 GCA_032466535.1 Forpus xanthops
CCCTCCCCGTGGCGGGGCTTGCGGAGCGGGAGCGATGCTTAACCACCCCGGCAACCCCAAAACGGGAAGTGCTGCGTAGGATTTGTCGAGGGAGGCTGGACCCTTCTGACTTTCAGGTGCACTAGGAGGTGGGGTGAAGGAGAGTTTTGTTTAGGCTTTTCTTCTCCCTCCTTCACCCCCCCTCTCTGTGTTTTATTGTTTCTTTTAAAGGCTTTGGATTAAGGTAGACTTGGCTGAACTTTGCTAACTTGAAAGGGTTTTTAATAGTGACCCGGAATACCTACAGGAATACCGAAAATGAGATCCAGATGTAGGATTGTATAAAATAAAATGGATTAAATTAAGATGTAGTTAAACAAGGTCTGACATCTTTAATTGCGGACTTTTGCTTTTGCTTCTGTGTCTGTGTGGTTGTACTTGCTTAGCGTAGGAAAATAAACACTCCCAACATCTCTGTGGTGGTGTTACATTTAACGGGGGAAGAAGTCTAAATATTTCCTATAAAAATAAAAGCCTTCAGAAATGCTTATTGATTAAAACATATTACCTAAGAGTATCTATCGTATAAATTAGATTCTAAAATGTAATGAATGCAGCCAAATGGCGTTTTGATAGATCGTTCTATTCTGTTTTTAGTAAAAAATAGCTCACTTTTATCATAATTTAATTTCTGTGCGTACGGTAAAACCTGCTGTGGAGTACCACTGTGCAAACCTTAATCTCGTTTTGCAGACTTGGTGTGACAGTGTGACTTGAACAGCTTGTAGCTCCTCCTTTGAAGCGCCCTGGTAGCTTCAGGTTCTTTGAACGATATTCATTACCTGCTTTTGAGGACTTGTGGTTCTCCCTACATGTTGTGGATTGAGGCTGTTCGCCTTTGGCAGGTTCACTGGGCAGCCCTTGTGCGGTGCAAAGTTTGCTAACCCCGCACGCAGTCCGTCTGTGGTGAGTCCTGGAGTGACCAGGGAGTCGGAGACTCCCTTCATCCATATACGGAGTAGTTATTTGTTTCAAATTAGCTTTTTTTTTTCTCCTGTCCGCCCATCTACATGAAGAGGTAGTGTAATGTTTACTCCCACTTGCAGATGAAGCAATATGCTATAAAAACTATCGGTACTGAGTATGAAGTTCAGTCTTACAGAGCTGTCCGTGCTTTCCTGCCTCCCTCCCCCATCATTCGTTTGTACCGATGTATTTCCAGTGTGGAATTACAGAAAAATGCTTTGCTCTGCGCTTCCATTATTGTATTCCAGGACAAAAACCTGAAGGATTTGTCCTCAACACAGTTCCACCTGTGCCCTGTCAGCTCCAGCTCTTGTAGCTCTGGGTCTGGGTGACTTTGAAGCTGTTGTTTTTCTGCTTGAGAAAGTTGTAAAGGGCTGGGACTGTGCAGTCCCGTGTCGCCGGCAGCAGAGCGACATGCGCCCTGTCTGCTCACAACTTCCTCTTCTGCTTTCTGTTAGAAGGCGGCGTTTAACTGTTGATGAGCTTCGACCTGCCTTGTAATATTAAGCAGCAGATTTCTCTAGATTGTATCAATATTAATTAAAAACAGAGCCAGGAACACTTTAGGGTCTGACTTTTTAAATTCTTTATTTCCTTTCACTAAATAACCTCTTGCTTATAGGAAGAGAGATTTCAAGAGTTGGAGGCAGGGTTAAATAATTCAGAACTTGGATTAAAGAACAAAAAGGTCTGTTCACAAATGGAATATGAAATGCAAAACCGGCAGTTTCCTACAAGTATCAAACGTGGCTCCTCACTTGAGACATACCTGAAAGCCATGCAGCTGAACACGTAACCCTTTTCTCTAGGAAAGGCTGGTTATATTTCCTAAAGAAACCGTGGAATTAGTATGGTGTTTCTGCATTAGTTTGCCGTGTGGTTGAAGGTGGATCTGTGTTTGGTAACTGATGGTGATGGAGTTGCAGTGCATAGAGGAACCTCGTCCTTGCAAACAGTGAATATTGTGACAATAAAGGCAGATTAAATAACCAGAGAAATGTCGCCCTGGAGTTAAAACTGCATCTCCTGTTTGGAAGCAGTTGTGTGATCTGAATTGGGTTGATGTACGGCAGCATGAAGTTAGCCTGCTGTTGTGTGCTCCTGTTTCAAGTTAGTAGTTCTTGGTGTTGCTATCACCTTCACCATAAAAACAGCCTTCAGCTGGAAAGCAGGGAAATAAGTGTCGTGTTCCTGAGGCATGCAGTCTGGCTTAAGTCCTCTCTTAGTATTCCTGAGTGTCTGCTCGTATATATTTCTAACAGAGAAGGCAGTTGGTCCTGCAGTATCTTTTTGACCAGTGGTATTGATGAGTAAATCTATTGTGAGTCTCAGATCTAAGTTGAATCTGGAGGATGAATGGAAAAAATATCACTTGAAAAGTTAAAACTGTTGCTTGAGGTATTGGAACAATCTAACACGATTTAAAATGTCATCATAGCTTCTGAGGGCAGGCACACATACTGGTAAAGAGTACAGTTTCTTGCTGCTATTGAGCAGGACAGCATAATTTGTTACCATCGATGTAGGGAGTGAAAATCTAAAGGTAGATCTTGCTCACGCGTTTCTGGTTTTTAACATCTCATCCTGGTATTGCATCATGTATGATTAAAGTAAGGATGGAGTATTAGTTCTATGCGTGCTGTGACTAATTGTTTAAGGTAAACCATTATAAAATCTGGGACAGATTCTGGAAAAAGTAAGTGGTAATGAGGAGCTTTTAAATGCTGAATTGCTCCTGTTATTGAATTAGAAACAGGTGGAGTTGTTGGCATCCTTTAGTTGGATCTGGTTGCACCACAGCACAAGCTGATCTGCTTTAAGTGAAGAAGTTAACATGCTTCGTCAGAAGTGGAATTATCAAGAGCATCTTAGTGTGTAGTCTTGTTTATTTGTGCAGCTCACTGTAGAACTTCTAGTTTCTATCCTGAAAGTAGACAGTGCTTTGCTATTTGTAATGGTAGTTTAATGTACATCACGAGTCTCGCTACAGTAAACATGTTTCTGCTCCCTGCTACCTTATCAGTGATGTGTAGTGGAAGCAGCTTGGTAGTTCTGCGGGAAGATGCAATACAGGGAGCTGGGAAAGATGTAAAAGCCATGGCGCTGCTGCTCATATGCTTTGATAGCTGGCATTGCTTCCCTGCAGCAGGAAGCTTTGGCTTTTTTTGGTGGCCAGGGCGGTGGCCCTGAATGGCCAACAGGCAATGACATACTGTAAAAAAGGCCTTTGATGTGTTTCTGGCTTGAAAATTTGGCTTTCTTAGGATTCCTTGAGTTCTGTTCCTTGGAAAGATGCTTTTGAAAGCTTTTCTAGCCCTCTCCCTTTCTTCAGGTGAAATAGTGCCCATCTGAAACATGGCTAGTTAGTATGTGTCTCAGTCACTCTGCACCTTCCCCAACTTTGTGGTTAATGGGATAATGTATTGAGAAATGCAGTAGTGAGGATTTTGGAATAGAGTCATGGTTGGGATCTTTCTGAAAGCAGATTGCACTGTTTGGCTGTCTGTAACAATACCAAATAAGTAATGAGTGAAACGTTTGCTATAGAAGAAATTACATGCAGTCTAAAATACGAGAGAACAATTATTCTTTATTTGCAAGCTGATTTGTAATGCACAAATTGAATGTAAAAAATGCATAATCCAGAATTTCATTTTGATCGCATTGAGGCTGAAAATAAAGGCAGTTTTATTTGTCAGTTAGAGAACAGGCACGTGTATGGATGTTTAGTATTTTTTAAGACACCAAGCCAGCAGTGCTCATTGATTTGTGGTCTCTTTTTTATGTAAGCAGAGTAGTAAGTTCCCATCTTATATATTCAGGTTTCTCTTGCACATGTTCTCTACGTTGTGTTCTTTGCCTTATCTTAGTGCTTGGTTGTTTCCCATATACTTCAAGTTGTAAATACAGTGTTTTCCATATTGACAATACAGTGTCAGTGTTGCATGAGGAAGATGTGGAGCTGAGAGGGAGAAAGCTGGAATGGGATAGTTGGCAGAGGACAAGGAGTCTAGGGCAAAGAGATATGTACAAGAGTACTCACAAATTGGATGGTAGGTGAGGTGTAGAAGTCGTCAGGAAAGACGAGAGAAACTTAGACCTCATGAGCAGATAAGTTAAATCCTACTCATTTTGTGAAACACATGCTTTCATCTTGGTTTTGTTGTCTCTGGTTTGACAAGGCAAGTAAGTTCGTCATTTCTGCTTTTATTGTTGGTTATAATGAAGAAACTAATGTTTTATACGTTGCTTGGGGTGTGAAAAACATCCAGACAGATATAGCTGGATGTTAACAACACGAAGTTTTTACACAAGATTAAACACAAAATCTGAAGATGTTGGAGGTTGCTGGGTATAACACTGGTTGTCCCTGTTGTCAAACAGCACTTGAATATCTGGGAAAGCAGCCGACATAAAGAATTTGTACTAGATCCACCACAGTTCCCTGATCAGGCTCCTGTTTTGACTCTGGCATATACAGCAGTTCTTGCTCTGCTGTTACTTGGTCACTTCTTTGGCTTGGCAGAGTTAAGTGTTTAGCATGAGTAAACTTATTTCTTGGTGTGAAGGTGCTAAAGCCAGGAGAAGGCCTAATGGCTCTGTGCAGATGTGTTAAAGCAGATGTAGGTTTGAATTTGGAGCCTTTCATACTAATGTTGTCTAAAGGCTTTTTGCCTCACTGGCGTTCCCTTGCTTTGCAATAATTTAGTGCCTTTGTCGACAGTTGGGGCAATAAGGAAGTTTCTGTGAGGGCTGGAGTTGTGTTTTTTTTCATGGGGTGGTTATTGCCTGCCTCCTGGTTGGGCTCATGAACCTGCAGTGGTCTGCTCCAGGAAAGCACAGGTAAAAGAATATCCTTTGAAAAGCTCAAAAGCAGATGCACAGGAGTATTTAAGCTGCTGTATTTAGATGCTTTATATTCCCCTGTATCTTTGCATTTCTGGCTCTGAGTTTTTTAAGGCACATGAGGATGAAGACCATGACCGTTTCTGGGGCTTTTTCACAGGAGTTCGTACACTGGAGCTGAGCAGGTCCTGTTCTTACAATCTTTTGGGTGGAAGTGTACCTTATCAGGTGAGCTGGCTTGGACATAACAGCATCTGGCAGCGCCAGTATAAGGTTTCTGTGAGTGGCAGGAAAATTTAGGCTAAAGTATTGCTAAACAGCTGGACTGATTTCGCAGTGCAGCCAGACCCTTTATTTTGCTGAATCCAGTCATCTTGTGCTTGGCTCGTGGTCAGGTGAGCCCAGTGTACATTGCACAAGAGTATACAGGTGAGACCAACCTGTGGTCTAATTCCTGCTACCATTTTATAGTATCTGCTGGGTTGTGGAGCTAGGTGGTCCTGAGCTGCTATATTACCATGTTGTGTGGGATTGCTTCTGTGGGTTTGCGTGTGTGTGCGTACAAGGAGCCTGAGTCACTTCTGATGCTTATGTTGTAGAGGTCTTTCCTTGCTGAGAAATGTTGGCTTCTGCTTGTGGTTCGCATTTGACAAGCTGAGGACAGTAACATTGCAATGAAACAAAAATAAAAGCAAATAGAGCGGGGGAAATGACAGTGTTTAAAGAACTGGGTGGGCTGGAGGGAAGTGGTGGAGAAAGGAAGGAGTTAAGGAGTGAGCTTAAGTCTAGGACTTGGAAATGAAACTCTTCTTGCAGTGCAGTTGGGAGAAGAGCAGACCTTATTATAGAATTTACATAAATATTTGCCAGTGCAGCTGGGCAGGATGGAGGCTCTCCCAGCAAGTGCATTCGCTGACTGTGTAAAAGAGTGGCCTGGGGTTTACTACCAAGCTGTTCTTGGGGAAGCATCCTGGGCAGATTCGTACAAGAGACACCAGGGTGATGGTATGACTTCAGAATACACTGACAGATATTTAATGTTGCTCTGTAACAAACAGGACATGTTTTCTTGGTAGGTTTTTAAGCACTTGGATGGTATTTTCAGGTATTATAAGTAGAAGAAGCGTTCTTACTGTTAAAAAAAAAAAAGGCAATTTAATAGCTTTTGACTTGTATTTTAAAAAATGAAGACTCAGACTAGCAATATCCTACATGGAAAAAGGATATATGCTCTGCATGGAAATGTTCTGTCTTCTGCAGAAACCAAAACTGCCAAGCTAAAACGTGGTGCTACAGATGATGAAATCCAGTGGAGATTGGTGGGGTTAAGTCTTACTCCTTCTCTCTCTGGCATCTCTGCTAGGTATTTGAGGTTGCATGTGTTGCTGATCCAGTCTTTTCAGGAAAACCATTAGATTTCTCTTACCCAATGGTAAGCTTCAGCTGGTATGCATCAGCCCATCAAAAATGTAGTCACTGAGTATTCTGGGAGATAATGCTTAGGAGGACTGGTACTAACATACAAAGCTTTATTTGGTTCAGATTCAGTTTGGGCAATAGTTAGTAGTAGTTGTGACTGGAATAAGTGGGGAGTTTCATTCTTGCTGTTAGCAAGGGATGTGTGCCTGTTCTGGGCTCTGCTGTGGGTCTGCTCCAGCATTTGAGCATGACACTCTGCCTCTGTTGGTTTACTTCTCCATCTCGAAAACATTGATTATGGTTCTGACTCCTCTTTTGGACCACTCTGAGATACAACACTGTGAGTTAGCACTTACTATTCCCCTTTGCTTCTACTTTGTTCTGGATAAGTAAGATTTAGTTGTTCCATTTTCTGCACCTTTGTTAGCTTTCTTTTAAATGGATTAAGCAGAGCATATACTGCTGTTGATTTGTAGGTACTTTTCAGGCTTGTTGCTGGGAGCAATGTCTATAGAAATGGATGTGAAAAAAGAACTGAGTAGCTGGGTGTCCTTGAAAGAGTTGATGGTTGGTACCAAATCAGTAAAGAAAATGTTTCCTGCAAAAGGTTGTGAGCTTAAAATCTGGAGTTACTCATACATACGCATACTATCACTTTAAAACATCCCTCCATGTTCTTTGCTATACTGTTGGAAGGCAAGATACGCAATTTATCAAGTTTCCCTTCAGATTTCTCTGTGCGTTAAAGGCTGCTTAAAATTTACATTATAGGCACCCAGTGCTATGCATGTTGAATTGAATATTCAACAGTTTGTGGTTTCATGGTTTAAAACTGCAGTCCTCAGCTGGCTGGCAGTGTGGGGTTTGAAACGGCTCCCTGTGTCAGAGAGACAGGTCAGCCCTTGCCAGCTCAGAAGGAGAATGCAGTGGCTACCAGGGCTTCTCTCCAAGCCACTCTCCCGTGGTTGTAGGGACTGTGAATGGCAGCATGTGAGCACCTCAAATGGCAAAAGAGAGGGATATGTGCAGCACAGTTTCAGTCTAAGGCGGTAGGCTTGTATCTGAAAGCCAAAGTTCTTCATCCACCAAGGATGTATGATGGGGTACTTTGGAACTTTTTCTTACAGCAACTTTTATCGTTTATCCAAATTGTTCAGGTTTTGTAGTCTAAGTATCAATAGGCTCGTAAGGCTGTCAGCAGGGTTGGAGGTTATGCTTTAGATGTCTACTTGTGCCATCAGAAATATTGATCGCCTACTCATTTCACATGCATTTGCTTCCTGAATAGTTATGAGGCTGGAGAGGTGCTGTGCTCCGCTGCTGTGAGCAGGTCTTGCGTGCTCAGCTCAGTGAACTTTGCAAAGGTGAATAAGCTTTATCCCTGTTTAGCACAGCACAAGGGTCTGACCCAGTGAGCATTGTCACATGTGCTTCCTTTTTAACACATGCGTAGTTGTCTTCTGACTGAGCTTGGGTGGGAAGGTGCTGCCTTTTCTAACCCAACCCCAACTTATGAGTAGGGAGGAATCTCTCCATACTAGTTTAGTGGCTTCTCAGTCTCTTCCTGTTATCTCATGTTTCTAATCAGCTTAATTCTTGTTTCATTGATGTGAAATACAAATGTTCTCAGAATTGCTCAATAAAATTTATACTTGTGTTTTGTCTGTAATTATTTTTCATTTTATTTTTATTGTCTGTTTGCACATTTTATTGCACATGCATGTCAAAGTAAATTTGTATCATGTTATCACTTAAAGATGTTTGCTTCATTTTCAGGCATAAATAAAATGTGCGCTTTGCCTAAGCTGAAATATGATGATGTTAATTTTGTCAGCAATCTACACATACTTCTGTCGCAACTTTGGTGTGTGTATGTTAATACTGGTAGCACTCAGCTTTGGTTTGGTATGTCTGGTATGAGAGTAGTTGCTTCTCTGGTACTAATTGTGGAGATGGGATAATATTAAACATTTAAAGACGAGGAGCCAGTAGTCTTGCCATTGATTTTCTGTGGAAAGACCTCTGTGAGGAGTTGCTCACAACTGTAATCTGAGTTTCTTTTACGTGAGTGCAAGAAGCTTTTCATATAGTTAGAAAATAAGAAAGAAAAGAAGCTGTACATACACCAGTTACTCCTCCCTTCTTCAGGCTCAGTCCTCTCTCTTTCAGGAGCTCTAGTTTTCTTTTGCTTATAGGTTCTGCATGTTTTCACTGGCATGGAGTCTTGCTATTGAAGTTCTTTGAATGTTGGAAAAGGGCAGTTTGCTAACACTGTGTCTTCGGCTCGTTTCTCTGCTGCTCTTCACAACACCCAGCCCATTTTCTCAAGCAGATATACTTTATGCTCAATTCCTGCTTGAACTCAGAGTATCTTTTTTCTTTCCTTCCATCCAAAAGTGAGCTGATACTTGCTGCTTTGTAGGGATGAACTCAGGGGGCTGCTGTGCTCTTGCTTCACAGGATGCAAGAAGCGTTAGGTGCGTGGTAAAGCAGACTGTAAGGAGGGAGGAATCTGTCTAGGAGAAGTTATTTTGCATACTTTCCTAAGAAGGCTTTTCTGGTGTGAATCTTCATCCTGCCAGACTGTGGGTGCCCTCTGTGTTACTGGTGGTCCCTAACCCCTGCAGCTCTGTAGGGTATTCCCTGGTTTAGATCAGGATTTGAATCAAATTAAATGGTCTTACAAAGTCATGCTCTTAGTTTTATGTATAAAACGTTGCTGTTCCCATGCTAGTGTGGAGGAGCTGGTTTCAGGCTTTTAATGTATGTGTAGGCAGAGCTTTGGTCAGTCCCATGACTGCAAAGTTGTATTGTAAAGCTGCTTTCTTCTGTGCAACTCTTGATACTCATTTCTGAGTCTTTGCTGTGCTCCATGCCACCAGCTTGTGAAGCTAGAACTGTGTGCTTTTTTTGTTGGGGTGATACGTTGCATAGAGCACAAGTGATTAGAACAGTGCACACACTGTGCTGAAATCAGCTTGTTTGAGATAATAAATTAGAATCTGTTAGCATCTGAGATGTCCTGGCATATCCTGAGAGTAGTTAGTTCTTTATTGTGCCAAGCTAAGTAAAACTTGATTAATGTCACTATCTGGGATTTTCTGCCCTGTAAATAGGACTTGAAGTCTAAAATTGGAACTGTGAAAACCTACTTTAACTAGGATTAGAGGAACTTAATAGTTGAGATCATTTTCAGAATCTTCGAAAGTGGTCACTGTGCCCCAGAGCTCTTGTACATGCCATCTTTTTGAAAAGGAACCTTAATGGAAGGGGTAAAAGTTTGTTTGGGACTGCACAATGCTTTGCGTGGTCATTCAGTGTGGTGTTGTACAAGGTGCTTCCTGTGCCTGGCTGCTGCCTGCTATGCCGGAGGTTGTTATGTCTCCAGTCTCATGTGTTTGGAGCTTCTGATACTCTTTAGGAACCTCGCTGGTTGAAGGAGATGGTAGGCAAAGCACTCTGCATTAGAGGCTTACTTCTGGAGCATGTGAGCGATTGTGGAAGCTCCTGATGCGAGGAAATGCTGGATAGATGTATAATTCTTCATTTTCTAGGTGAACGTTGGTTTTGTACTGATAGATCAAATGGAAGTTGGTAAACTGGGAGGCACGCCTGCTGTGAAAAAACACACCTTGCTCTTTATCTTGTTCGCGTCTAGATGTGTCATGGCAAAATGCAGCCATGTATCTTAGTCTTTATATGCCCTATTGATTTACTGTAATCATTTTGCCAACCAGTTGTGAAGCTAATTTCAGTGGTAAGAAATGTTCATTCTTCAGCTAGCTTGCTTTTTTAGGGAAGTTGTTGGTTGGCAGCAGCCTCTGTACAGTTTCTTGATTGTCATCTCTTCATTATAAATTTACTTTCTAAATGCTGACTTAAAGCCTGACGCATTGTTTGTTTAACTGTCAGTTACTAGTTTGGAGACCTAATAAAATCCTCTCAGATCTTCCTGTGGAATTAGGCCATCCTTTACCACCCCAGTGACTGAAGTAAACCAACTGTAATAGTATCTTTCAGTATCTATCCCATTTTTGCTGAAACCCTACTTAGAGTGCCTTCTGATACTTTATCCTCACCGTGACAGTAGTTTTTTCTCTGGTAAAAGGTCACTGTGGTGTTTTAATTGGATTTTTCAGCTGATAGGAATATAAAAATGTAAGTTTATTAATAGGGTAGCTTTGATCTTGAAGGATTCTGAAGCATTTGCTGCATCGCGTGTACAGGAACGGTTTAGTTTTACTGCTCATTCTGGAATAATCAGTTTTGTTGTGGAGCAGGGAAGCTGGATGTTCTACCTAGCAGGTCGGGAAGAGTAAGGAGCATGTCAGTGTGAGAAAGGGGAAAACCTGGGATGGCAGAATCTTATTCCCCAAGTGGAATTTCCCAAGGATGCAAAATCAAACTGTGCTACCATCGAAGGTGCCAAAGGACCTCTCACAAGTTGTTTTGGTTTTGGTTTTCATCTGAAATCTTTGAAAAAGGTCATGGGCAAGAGACAATTAGAGAAACACTTAACTGACCTTGTTAGTGTATTTTTGTGGAATTACTGTGCTTTACAGTTATTGCTGCTTTACACAGATGGTTATTGCTGATTTCCATCTGTTCGTTAAGGGAAAGTAAAGACAGAAGACGGCAGCTTTAACTGGGTTTTTAACCAGAACTTTTAGGTTTTATTTCTTCTTTGACCATGTTGGGTTAATCTGTCGGGTTGAGTGCACTGTGGTTTCAAGCAAAAGAGATCAAAGCCGGAGCATGTCTGCACAGTATGGGTCACGATAGCAGTTTCCTGTGTTTCAGGCACCCTTTTCTTTGAACAGTCCTCAGGTATGTAGCACGATATCACCCTGGCAGATGGCCAGGCCAGGGGAAAGACTCTGACCAAGACTGACATTATGGAAAACACTTAAGTAAAGCGCTTCAAAAGAGAGGAGCAAAAAAGATCCTTCAGCTCCTATTGCTGCTTATTTCTAGCTTAAACCATAGTGCTCCCAGCATGAATGACTTTACAGTGCCCCAGTGGAGTTTTTCCCTGGTTTTGCTAAAATGTGCTCCTTTACACTATTGCAATGGGTAGAAATTTGAAGGTCTATCAAGGCTTGGCGATTGTGGGAGCTTCCTGCTGGCACAGATGTAGCTGAGCCGACATCAGATTTAGCCTTTAAGCGCTTGTGGCAATGTTCTGTGCCTCAATTTCTGAAGAACAGTGGGAGAAGGAGCCCCAGAGCTGCAAAGAGAACGATCTGGGGTTTCATCCAATGAAGAACAAAGCCAAACGAAAACTCCTTCAAAGTGCCATCATCCTGCTTGTGGCACTCACAGAGGTTTTCCTTCACCTTATTCCTCTTTGAACCTGTGGATTTGTTCTTGCAGGGCTGCTTTCAGTGGGATGGAAAACTGAGCCTGGCTGGTGGGAGAGCTGCTTGCAGGGGTCCCGAGCTGGGGGCAGAAGAGATATTTTATTTCTCCGTCTCCTTCGCCAGTTGCTTAACCAGATGTCCTCAGTAGTTTGTGCTATAAGATGTTAAGTAATTAGATCATTCAGATTCTAGTTAAACATAATTAGAGCCCTGTGTAAACTGAGTGAAGCTGACAGGTTTTATAGGTTGGTCAGAGCAAAAATATCAGATGATATAGCTCAGCATTAATACAAAAAGATTTAAGCCTCCCTGCCCTCAAATAAGGAGGTGTTTAGTCTCCAAATTTAGTCCTTAATTAGAACTACAATTCATGGAACTTACTAAAGATGTTTTCAGCATCCTGGAAGCCTCACTCAAAGCCGTTCCTACGTTGTGTTTGTTAGTTAAAGTTTCTTCTCCTATGCTCCTGAATTTGAAATAGAGACCCTACTCAGCGCTTGCTAGGTAAAGTGAAGCAGAAAGATGGCTGAATTTTGTGATTCATGGTTTTTGTCCTGTAATTTGAAATCCTTGGGCAAGTCAGTTGTAGTGGTACTCCTTGACTTGAGAAGGGTTTGAACACATACTGCTGTCCCTGCTTTGCACTCCCCTTTCCTTTTCCCAGCTTGTAGCTAACTTGCCTCTCTGGAGCACAGCCTGGGTGGGATGCCTTGTTTTCCACCAGCTGTCTCTCTGCAGGTTGGGTTTGTAATGATCACATTTTGTTGGTTATTGTTAAACGGCAGAACCGGAGAGAGTCTTCATGTAATGTGACTGTACATAGATACTGCAAAGCAGTAAAAGTAAGTGCGAGATTGTGAGCGCAGGGCTGAAACATTAGCTCGTGCTCCAGCATTTGATTATTGTTATTTTATTCCAGCTCTCTGAATCTAATCCTGGTTATTTCTCTCCCTCATTTTACAGATCTGACACATTATTTTGTTGTTTATTTGCTGGCAGGCAAAACATATTTTCTGAAGGAAAGTGTTAACAGATACACTGATAAAACGTCTTCTCAAAACCGTCTGAAGACAAATTGAGTATTTGTCTACATGTGGTGTTCACACTGTTGCTGTGCTAGCTACCGAACAAATTAACAACATGATTCTTGTCTTTGCTAGGATGTACTTTTGAAATCTTGTAGGAGTCCAAAGTTGTGAACTAGACCGAGGGTAATCCCTGTTCTGCCGGAGTCTGAGCATTGTCTGGCTTTGCAGTAGCTGGTAAAGAAAGGTTAGGTACAGAATGAGATAAAAGTGTGTCAGAAGATCGAGACTCAAGTAGTGAAAGGGATTCTGCAGTTAGACGTGGTTGAAAGGGTGAAATAGGACAGAAGAAAACCGCAGTTACCTCTTGGTAATCCTGAATGATGAAGTTGTCTTGCTCGGTACTGAAAACAGCTCCTTTGCCTGCACTGCAGAGTTATTTCGTGCAGTAACTTCCCACGTCCCCTCCAGCCTCTCCCCACCATGCTTAGTTATGTCACTTGTGTGATGCTTCGAGCCTTGCTGTCCTGGCTGGAATCTCGAGACTGTTTCCAAGCTTGTATTTCTCACTTGGCAGCACATGATGCGGCTGGTGGGCAATCTGCCGTATCCCTTTTTTGTCAAACATCAGAGTTGGTGTCTGACACCGAATCCGGGAATAAGAATGGGGAGAGTGAAACGTGTGGTGGAACTGGAAGTATCTGCTGGGTGTCTTTGTGCATTTTTCTGTAGTAATTGCTTATGATTGGTGCTTAGATCCTGTGGTGATAGAACGACAGAGGTTTTGCTTTTCCTTTTCATATTTTAAGTGATTAGCAGGACCTGGGAAGTGGAAAAATTCCAGCTACTTTTCCCTATCAAGTGCTATCTGCTTGCAAGCGAAAAACTCAGTTTCAGGGAAATCCCCTAAAGTTCTGTAGAAACAAAACAGTTTTATAAAGGTGTGTGTATGTGTGTGTGTGTTTGTGTAAACACACAAGCTCGCACAAGCACAATCTCCTTCCTGGATCAGCTCCCACCATGCAAAATACAAACCTGAAAGTGCTATAATTGATTATGTGCAATAGGAGACAAACAACCTTGATTTTGGGAGAGGGCAGGGTGTGGTCCAGATCTGGCAAAACATTTAAGAACTGAACATTATTTTTTCAAAGGCAGGGAAACTTTAAAACATCGGTCCAAGAGTTAAGACAGGTTGGGAGAAGGTAAATGGTACAGTAAACCGAGACGTCTTCTTTGTAGGGGAGGTGTTGGGGGAGGAATTGGGAAGAAAGAACACGCAAGTTTAGGTTAGTACATGTTCATGTTCTTCTGGTTTTTTAACTTCATTTGTTTCCCTGGCAGATGTCCCATGGCTTTGAGGCCTTTGTCTGTGTGAGAGAGAACATGAAGGAGGGCTTGGCAGGATGCTTTTGGATTGTGTAGAATAGCTGGTAGTCATATTTATAGTTCATGTTGTCTCCTGGCTTATGCAATTTTGATAACCAGCAGTTGTTCTGCAGTTACGTGTTGGCAAGTCAGCTCTCCCTGAATTTCCTCCACCAATTCTGTGTTGGAGCTAGATTTCATGTACAAGTTTTTGTAAGGACTCAATAGGACTTGTCACATCCACAGTACTTTATTCTTGTGGAGTAAGTACTTTTCATGCACATCCCCTCCGTATTAGACAATCTTTTTTTATAACACCTTTGTACGATCTAAGATGTTAAATGCGACTGCGTAGTGCAATTGAAAAGAAGCAGTATGCTAAGAGAGATCTAGGAATCCTCAAGTGGTAACACTTTTTTGAGCTTTGTAGCTATATATCTGTTTTCTCCATTTATATATAGGTATCCTCCTTTGAAGGCTCATCATTAATTTTTCGTAATGGTCATTGTGTACCTTGATGCTCAGTGCTCTACTCTTTTCACTTGCTGAAATCCACGGTGGGACTGGGCCTGTTGCTGCTGTGGAATGCAGGAGAAGAGGAACAATATTCAGCTGCACTGAGGGTTTGAACCTTCTGGTAGCCTTTTACCGTGTCTGTAACTGGATTTATAACTCTGTAGCTTTATGCCTTTAAAACACCTGCTGTAATTGCTTAGAAATATACTTTGTGTCAGCTTTTATTGCTTACTGTGATTGTGTTTCAGGTAACCAACCTTTTTAGCAGACTCATAAAATACAACTTTCTCATGATAGGATTCCTGACAGAATTAAACAATATGCATAGCTTAAAGTGCAGATATGGCTTATTTGGGAAAAGAGATTATTCTGCTGTTCTTCAGTACCTTCAGTTTGAGACTTCAGGAGGTGCTCTGCATTAAGTGCATGCGTAAGTTTAAAAACCCCTGTGTTTTGCCCATTTCACTCATGGGTAGGTATGTGGGGGGCTTGTCTTTGAATGGCAGGTTTGTAGTTGAGGAGAATGTGTGGACAAGTTCCTGAACTCCCAGACACTGTTTTTTCCAGTTAGCATAGTTTGGACATAAACATTACAAAAGGTTGAAAAAATGGTGCTTGATGTGGTTGATTGAATGCCTCAGTACTGTGTGGATACTGAGAAACCCCCAGACCCGGCACCAGTTTTGTATCTTTAACTTGGGGCTGGTACTTCCTGATGAAGAAGAGGGTCATGTAAAGCTGGCTGTAGGGTGGGATGGGTGAGCTATCAACATGTTTGGTTGTGGTAATGTTACATTAAATAATTCCATATGCCAGAAACATATCAAGGAGTTGCGTATTCTCACGACAGTGGAAATACAGAGGACGGGAGCTAATCGAGACAGCTGAACTTTGTGTTGTACTGCGTCGATCTTGATGTCTCACCTGGCATATTCAGGTGGACATCAGAAGGTTGGGAAATTCTAGTTTAACATTGCAAATTAGCTTCGTATATTAATTCCTGTAAACTGTTTCTGGAGATTGCAGGATTGAGGAGGTGTTATTTATCATCACTTTTAGCTAAAGAGTTCCACCCATGCAAAATCCTTAGCGCTAAGAGAATGAGGCTTTTTGGTAGGCGGGTTGTTCTCAAAATCTCAAGCAGAGGAAAAGGTGGTGAATAGTTATTTTTGGGCCCTTTTAAAATATGAAAATAAAATTACAGGGGTTAGTCAATGTTCTTTACATCAGCACCTTTATCCTCAAGGATATTTTGGTATTTTTGCCTTTGAAATTTAGGCTAGACTTCAAAGGATAGGTGGAATTTCCCGGGAGAAGCAGGGTATGTAGAAGGGTAGAGGCTGGAGTTGGAGAAGACAAAGTCAATGAGTGTGGGGCGTGTGGTGCTGTTGGCCTGTTCTGTGTCTTGAAGGAAGCCAAGCTTTATCCCACGCTGAAGTGGGAGACCTTCTGAGGCTGTATGTGAGCCTCAGGAAATGCTACCGAGGGTTCAGTTTGTGGTGCAGTGCCCATATCACCCATCTGCTACAGGGTTTTGATGTGCTGAGAACTTGTGCTTTGGCTGATGGGAGGCACCGGGCTTGGTGACACTGAGTGCATGTGCTCCCTGCTGCCGTACAAAATGTGCTTGACTGATTTTAGCCGTTTCGCAGTGGGACAGGGATAGTGAGAAGTTAGATTTCCTTTTTTGAGGCTTAGAGTGTATCATACGAGTATAAAATCAAATACTGTGGGATGGCAAATACTGTTTTTTAAACTAGTTGGCTTGTTGTAGCTGTGATAATCTGTGTTGATCAACCCTTTCGGTGTTTGCTACAAAATTTATTCTAAGAGGCATGGTAGCTCATTCTCGTTGGTGGCGATCCAAAACGTTTCTGCTGCCAAACTTGGCACTGGTGCCAGTGGTTTGCTTTAGCTGATCTAAGAATATAATACAGATGGTTTGATACTCAGCACAGATATATACAGATGGCTTGAAACTTTCCAATTTCTTTATTTTGTTCCATTGTTTCTTCTCATTATGTCAAGTATCTCTGGATGTATGATTGCTATTCTTAAAATAATCTCAACTGTGTTTGATTTAGCTTCTGCCTGCTGTTGCCATAAGAATTTGCTAGCAAAAGGCCGCTGTTTTTGTGCACGTTCAAATGTTCCGTGTGTCGGTACAGGCATGCTTATTTATAATGCACAAGAATATTTCTGACAAGCTGTACCTGTATGTATCCTTCAGTTACATAGGATGGAGAAAGCAGATCCCATAACATGATTTGTAAATCCAATAATCTGCAGATTGCAGTCACTGAGACTGGCTTTGCTTCAGGTTGTTGCTGACACTACTAATAACATCTTTGCAGTTGAAGCAGTAGGGTTTTAGCCCAGTGTAATAGTTGAAGGAGAGATCAGCCAGCTCTGGCTAAAGGCTGGGTAGTTTGTTTTCAGTGCTCATTACAGCCTGTTGATCTCTTGCCAGCAGAAATTTCTAGGTTGTGAATTTGCTTCTGTAGTTTACAGGCATATGACATCAGTGGCCTGCTAGCAGGACAGGGTGTAAATAGAATCATGACAGCATAACTTCAGTGTTCTCCATGTTTTTCTGTGCATACAATATATTGATGTTACAGTAGCTGATGTTGACATAGCTCATGGGCAAAGGGTAAAAGTAGTCTCTGCTTTGATTTGCTTCTGATCTGATGTGGGGAATCCTTGTTCTGCAGTTCAGGGGTATTGACAGTTCGGTACTGTGCATGAAGGTGGTTATATAGACTTACTTTGGAGCAGTGATTTACTTAGCTTCCTTCATAAGGTTGTTAAAGTGCTTAACAACGCAATTAATGTAATTTAAGGACAGTTAAAAGCACTAGTGGTTCTTTTCAACTTAATTTTAAATGCTGAGACAGATTAAGCTGTTCGAACAACGACATGATTATGACTATAGCCATTGAGCAGATAAATAAAATATGCCCTAGTACTTGATATTTTGAATCCAAAACTTACAGACCACTAAAATGAATGATTGTGGATATATTGCCTTGTCCTGGGATCATCTGACAAATTAAGCATGATCAGTGTGAGTCACTATTTCGATGGCAGACCTGCAATGAATATTTCAGTGGTAATGGGAAGTGCTGCTGGTGACTTCCATACATTGTGTGTCTCTTGAGTTCATTTCAGTTCCACTGCAGATACGGACATAATGATAATTCCTGAGATGAGACATAAAATAGATTTATGCATCTCTGAATGCTTCCTATTCCATTTGCATGGAGGTATTAGCATTTTATCCAAATAGTCACCCAGTTTTTATATGTGTAAACGTTTTATGTTGTGCAAGCTTTTTTCCCTCATTAAGTTTCATTAATGTTTCAGTTAATATTCTTAATTCATACTTTTAGCACAGAGAAGTTAAACTTCATTAAACAGGAAGGAAAATTTCATGAGAGTACCCTTATGATGAAGCTGCCAGCCAAATCCACCACCAGCAGCTCTGGAATGAGGCAGTAAAAGTCTCTTCTGTTGGGCATGAGAGGCCTGGCCCATTTGATGGCTGCTATGGTGTAGGATAGTTCCACATTTGTTGCAGAGAGATGTTGACTGTCCACATTTGTAACCATACCAAGAGTGAAGTGATACATAACTGTTCCTTGTTGGTCAAATAAAAGCATTAAGGGAAGGTGGGATGTTGTGGAAAGTGGGGTTTTATAGCAAATGCAGATGGATGCTTGTGCCTTGAGGATGAGCTCACTGGAGGTATATGTAGATTGAAGGGAAATGAATCTAAAATTGAGTGTGACTTTGTCAAAGCTTTCGTCAGTGGTCCTTTGCATGTGAAAACGAAGGCACCTAAACCATACAGGTTTAGTGCCATTAGCTGACTTCAGGGTGTACTCCAACTCAAAGTGAATGTTGGTCTTGGTGAAGTCAGCTGAGGTGATGTGATGCTAGAGGTAGGCATGTCTTTCCACAGATTCACTGGGAGCAGCATGTTTGAAACGAGCCCTAGCTCATGGGCATTTAAAGTGGGTAAGTTAGGTTTGAGCAGATAACTTGCCGTAGAAGAAAGAGGTGCTGGTGTGAGATGTTTATTGGAATAGGCCTTTTCTACCAGCCTCAAGAATTTCAGTTCTCTTTCAGCCTTATTAAAGAACAAGTAGTTCTTCAATTTGTGTCTTCATCCTTCCTTGCTAAGGGTAGAGTTTAACTGGGGTGTTTCCCAGAGAGCTGGTTTAGGAGTGACTGAGTGGTACTGCTGAGTGACAGAATTAGCATAAATTCAGATTAATGGAGATATGCCTGGTGAGTGCCAACTGGCTGTGTGGGTATATGAGTCGGCTCTTGGGAGCAATGGCAGAGGCTGACTTTTATCCCTCTCCCCCCGACCATCCCACCCAGACTGCTCAATATCCGACTGGATGCTAAATACTTGAAAATCAACCTACTTAGCAGCCTGGATTGGGCTCTTTGGACGAGATTCTCAGAGGCAGGGCTTGTTTGGGGCGGTTCTATACATGGGTATCTTGCTGTGGAGAAGCTGGCTGCTGATACTCTTGTTGTGTTGGGGCGTCCAGGAGCTGGGGAACACTGATGATGGCTCTGGAGGTGGATGTCCACAGTGGGTGGCTGGGATGTCTCTCTTTGGCACTCTGAGCTCTCCCGTGCCATGCAATTCCCGGCGAGTGTTGCTGTGGGTGGCACCCAGCCAGCTTGTCATGTCAGTGTTGAAAACTCGTGTGCGCTTCTCCTAATGTTTTGAACCTGTCTTGATCTGCCCGGTAGCATTGGTGTCTCTGCAAGCTCCACATGCAGAGCAGGACTGCTCAGCTGCTGGCCTCTTGACCATGTTAGACCGACTCTTTGTGGCTGGTTAGCAGCTGGATCACGTCATCTGGGTGCAGCATGTTAGTATGGAAACCCCAGGGTGTGGTGGAGAAGGGAGAAGCTGTACATGCGGCCTCCGTGTGCTGGCCAGGGTGAGCAGGTGTTGGGTTGTATCCCATACTGGGCAGGGAGGTAGATCTCTACCTGCCTCTTCTGGCATGGCTCACTGGTTTGCAGCCCTGGCTGGGAGAAGTGGCATGGCCAAGGAGCTGGCATAGTGGTGGCACAAAGTGCCAAGAAAGGACTTCTTGGGGCTGTGGAGCATGAGGTAACCTGCTGCTTTGCTCCAGGCTTAGGGCTGGGGTGGCTGAGGTGAGGGATCACAAGTACCTTCTCCTCGCTGGCCCCTTCAGAATGCGGGCACCAGGTCTGTTGTATTATCCATGGTTTTAAAAAGAAACTAAAACAGAGATCAAATGCACCACTTTATTGTGTAAGATGCTTCCAGCAGAGAAGAGATTTGCCTTTTTAGGAGTTCCCATTCCATAATTTGCTGTCTCATTACTTTTGGTACCCTCCGTGTTCGAGTCCTACCTGACACCACCCTGTGTAGAGTGAAATAGTGGGGGTGAAACATGGCCAGCCTCTGGTCCATGCGGGTTGTGAGCTGTGTGTATCTGGGCAGCACTGCTGGTGTGTCCAGATGCACACCCAGACAGGCAGCACTTCCCTTTTCACCCACCCGTGCTTCATCAACTTAATAAATAGAGCAGCTCTTCAACTGGGGCTGCTGGAGAGCACCTGCAGCATCAGTAGTCACTGCTGAAATCCCAGTCCCTGTATGCTGATTAGGCTCTTGTTTTTAAAATACTCGTAGTGAATATGTTTAAATTCTGAAATGAAGGTATTTGCCACAGTTTTACTTTTGAAACACACTTTTAAAGTTGTTTGCTCTGATGCTGAAGAATATTTAATGCTTCTTCCCACGTATTGGTATAAATGCAATCCTCAAACTGTCCGTGTTTTCTGATATTATTTTACATTATTTAACAATATAATTCCAATAATATATTATTCTTAGTGAACATATTTTCTTTTCCTCCTTTTTTTCCTCATGACGAATTATATGAATGCTTGTGAGAATAAAAGCCTTAGTAGTGTTCCTATTAAAATACCCTTTTTAATTGCTTAGAAGTAATATCCTACTTGTTTAGCATAACTCTTATGGGGATTTGAAGGTAGATTTATCCTGAAATGTCATGGGACTCCTTTAACGTGAATTGTCCCCTGCTCCCCCCTTCCATTACAGGTCGGTTCATGCAGCTTTTGTGCTGTATGTTACCGCTTTGGTTGGTTGGGTGAGATAAAAACTTGTTGAACTACTAAAGTGGACAGGGTTTAAAATTACAGACACATTACTTTCCTTCGCAGCCATAATATGTTTGTTTTGGCAGACTATCTCTTCTCTGTAAGATGGAACAGTTCCTTTTTTTGCGATTATTCACTGGTTTCAGTCATACAGCACCAAGTATTATTCATGGTCCTGGAAAAAGTTACTGTTTAGCAAAACAAAAGCATAGGAGGTACCATGACCTACCTCCTTCTCATAATTGACAGGTATTAGTAATAGGTGGGTACACGCTGCAGTAATGATCTATTTTAAATTAGCATGGTGCAGGGTATTAATGGCTTTTGAGCCAAAGGAGCTTCTCTGGGTCTCATGGGGGTTCCAATGTCTTGGTGGCTGTTGTGTAGTAACTGCAAGGACCATGCTTTATGGATCCATCACTGTGTAAACACTGTGTTCACCTAGGCTAGTGCTGAGCTTCTCCCACATGGTGGAGCTTTTACCCTCAACTTGACCACAAAAAGGCATTTATAAAGTGCAGAGAGCAAGCTTAGGAGAGGAGGGTTCCGCTTGCCTCTTCTTTGATCCATAAAATTTTTGTATCTCCTGTAATGATGTGTTTGAACTGCGCAGACATGGACACCATCACTACTAATGCCTGCAAATTGATTAGCGTTAAGTAGGAGAGAGGCTTCTTGGATCCCTTTGCAATCATACAGCAGTTTCTAAATGGCATATAGCTGCAAATGCCATGCAGTGCTACAGCTGCAGAAAAAAACAGTGTGTTTTTACACTATAAAAGGATAACCAGGTTTGTATCACTTTCAACAGGTATCTGCCCTGTTCTCCCACCCAGTTTTCCCGTTTCCAGCTGCCTTGCTTTGAAACATCTTGCTGTTGGTTTTCTGATCGTACAGGAGTAATGTTAATTCTTAAGATGAATGATTCTCACAGCAAACAACTCTTGAAAGAAATACTCAATAATCTGGGAGTTGGTGTGATTTGATCCATGCCTTGGAACTGAAAAAGAGACTGCTAGTGAGAGCAACTGCCTGTTCTGCAGAAATCAGCTATTTCTTTTTCATTACTTGTTTATGGTATTCTATGCTGTGCAGTCTTTCAAAGGTGTTATTTGCTTATCGGGTCAAACTGTAATTCACTTTAGTGCTTATCTATTTTCTAATAATACTCAGAACAAGAGGTACCCTTTCCTTTTTTCCTGAGGGAAAAGGAAAAGAATAACTTAAGTATCTTTTTTTTTTCCCTTGGTAAGGAAAATGCTGTTTCCTCCAGTGGAAATGAGTAATGGTGATGCAGGTCAATTGGACTTTAATATTAGCCACTTGTTTACTTAACAGTAATCTCTTTCTCTGAAGAGCTGTAGTTTTCACGGGAACTGTGCATTAATTTTAAGCTCACCCTGTTCAGAGCATGTTTTCCACCTGTTTCTCCTCCGGTTGGAAATCACAACTGGTTTTCCTGCTGTCCCTCTATCTACTAGAAAATCAGTTTTGCTGCTCAGATCCTTTAATGCTGATGTGTCTCCTGCATTGCATGTTCTGCCACCTGGCCTGTTCTCCCTGCCAATGTATACTTCTTTGCTCTTTCTGAAGCAAATCCCTGAAACATTATGCGTGACTGCTCATGAATTCTCCCGTACCAGTGAATAAAAGTGTTGACCCTTTGTGCCTGTTCTTACTGCTTACCTGGCTGCATGCTTAGGGTTTTTTTAGGATAGAGCCCTTTTGTAAAAGATTTAGATGGTTTTATCAAGTGATGAACGAGTAGAGTTGTGTTTTGTAATGAAAGGAATAAGTGTTTTCACATGGCAACATCTTGCAGTGAACAATGTAATGCTTCCAAAATGATGGTTCTTCTTTGGCAGCGGGAGGCTTGGTTTTGTCAGATGATATTTTCTAGGTGAGAGTAAGTAACGGCTTCTTCCCATGAACTCAGCAATCTTTTAATTTTGGTGATTCAGTCATTAATAAAAATACAGTAAAGTTGCAGGCTTCATGCCCTTAACTTTCAGAGCTTTTAGTCATCCTTAGAATTAATTCAGGTTTCAGTAAAAGCATTCATTATTAAAGAAAACACAGACCCAGGTATTTAACTACTTGGTTTTCTTCTTTTAAGAAAGTTTAGGAACATCCTAATGAAGTCAGTGAGAGTCTCAATCCCTAGAAATTGCCTAAATTGTTACAGTACCATGGGAGGAGGGGAAGGATTAGGGTGCAGAACAGGGTACAGCAAAGATGCGTGACATGTATTTTCAGCAGACTTGCTGTATTTTTAGCTAGTGGGTATATTTAGTGTGTCATTCATTTTAGGGAGAAGACCATCCATTTGTTCTCCACTGCTTAAATTCTTGGGTTTCTGTGAAACACAGCAGAGTTTTCTTGTGGAGATGATTTAGAGTTGGATGATTCTCAGCTCCAAAACAAATGCTTGGGTTCATTATCTTTGCTCCGCTGTTTTGTTTAGATTTCAAGAGGTTGTGCGTAACATTTCCAAATTAGAGAGCTCCTTTCAAACTACTAAATTATTCCTACCAGAAGCTGCAGCACGAGGTGTGCATCCCTGCCTGAGCTGGAGCTGCTCTTGATGGCACTGCAAATAAATTATGGATGTAAGCAAATTATTCTGAAAGCACTAGTTTTCAATTGGGGATGGTGCTTCTCTACGAGCTCATCCATCTTCTGCTGTGGCTGGGGAGCAGGTGAATGTGACCACTAATACCTTCTGTGAATTTGGGTGCCGATTTTCAGACCATACCCAAATTCTCCTTTCTGTCCTCTGCAGAGAGGAAGGAAGGAAAAAAGCCCAAATCTATTTCAGTGCTTTCTCAGAAGCTTCTTTGTTTTGTTTTTTTTTTGTTGTTTTTTTTTGTTTTGTTTTGTTTTTTGTTTTTTTTGTTCTATGGAACTGTACTTTAAGCAAAAATCTTGAGGGCTGCAGTAATAATTTTGCTGTTTAATGAAACATAATGGCTGAGAAGAATCTGGACTTCTACAAAACATGGTTTTTTTGTAAAAGATGTAACTGCTGCTCACAGTTTTGGGTAATTTTAATGTATTTTTTCTACTCAACATGAAATTCTTAGATGCTTTTTTGCATGTTTATGCAGGAGACCCTGCGTGCTGGTGCCATTTATGGCTCTAGCGGTGCAGCTTTTACTTTGCATTCAGCTCTGCTCAGAGAGACAAACAGAAAGCTTTGTTTCACATAGCAAATACAGACACTACCGGGTTGAAGAGTTGTGCCTTCTAGTCAGTTCTTTTGTTCTCTGTGGTCTTGTAATTACGTTTTCTTAAATGCAGTTCTCCTCACTGTTGTGGTACAGAAGAGCTGTAAGGAAGAGAGCTGTGCGTGTGCATTAGTTCGGGTACAGTCGGAATGCGTAAGCTAAGAGAAGAAAAATGCCTCTTATCTTTTTCTGTTATCTCTGCTTACCTCACTTTTTTGGGGGGTTGGTTTCCCCCTTAGGAACACATTGCTGCCAAATGAATCTAATGAAAATCAGAGCAATAGCGCTTGAGGCTTCGTGGTGATTTGTTTCACTTGTAAATGAAAATATTTAGCTGTACTTTGAGGTCCTGTTTTGTTCCAGATAAATCAGCGCGTAATATCAAGTTAGCATCATTGTTGTTAGAGTGCTTTTTGTTATAAGGGTGTGTGTGTGTGGGGGGGTGTTACAGAGTTTGCCGGGTTTTGTTAAAATTGGGGATTATTTTTTGTGTATTTAAAATAATCCAAAGTGAGCATTAACCTCTGTTGACACTCTGGGAGTTGGGGAGCTGCTTGTATTTGGATACCCTGAGAGCAAGTCTAATAAACTGGTAAGAAACCTGCTAATGGGGCTTGTGTTTTCCTCTCCTAAATGAGCAGCAAGGTGGCTGCCCTTAAGTCATCGCCTGAACCTTGTACTCTAATCTAAGTGGCATACTGGAGTGTTTTGCAGTAGCATTCAAGGCAGCAGAGCAAACTGATGTGACTGATGGTATTTGTGGATTATATCAACATCAGTGGATTATCTGCAGGAGGAGGAGGAGGAGTATTAGAAACAAGTATGAATAATATACTAAACAACTAACTAAAAGTGGCTAATAAATGGAAAGTCACAGAATTATACACTGTAGGATTTACAGTTGTTTTATGCTTGACATCCTTCTGGTAATTGCTGTAGAAAAGATTGGAAAGATCTAATGGAGGGGTGGCAGCAAACACTGTACAATAGGAATTGGCCTGAGCAGGGACCTGAAGTACTTGCTGTGGTTATTCAAGTTAGCAAAAGGTGAGTTGTGTTTGCCATTGAGGGGGGGTAACAGCCAGAGCTGTTTATATCTTGCAGCTGGAGAAGTTCTGAGCAGTGCCCTTTGTTTCAGCAAGAACTGGTTTGCTTGAGTGTTTTACTGATAGGGAGGGATTAGATAAAAAAGGGGGAGGGGGGTGGAATTTTACTCCTGTAATCAAAATCCACCACTGTATTAAAAACCAGCCTACATAAAAGGTGGTATTGCTGGGTAGCGTGTCAGTAAGCTTGGGGCTTTGATGCAAAATAGATTTGTCTGCCAAGCATGGGATGTCATCAATGGGTGCGTGTTTCTTTGTCGTTTAGCCCTCTTGTAGAAAGCAGAAGAATCTGAACCAAAAATTAGAAGTCATTCTGATCCAGAAACTACCTACAGCAGCTGAATTGTTGGCTCGCTGCTCATATCTACTGGTGTCCTTAGTGTCTAGAAATAAGGGTCTAAATGACTGGAGTATTCTGAATACATGCTTTTGATGACTTTGGTAGGAGGCAGGATCTCCAGAGTGGTTCCTTTCTAAATAAAAGAATAATCTTGTACCTTTCATGTGTGTGGTTTCTTGCTGTATTTATCATGGGCCTAAATTATTTAAACCATAAAGCAGCATCTTGCAAGAAATTCCTATTCCTATGATCCTTTTTTTTTCTTAACATATAAATATTTAAAGTCTGTGCAAAAGACAAACCTTGTATAAAAATACTATATTACCCATGAGTAAGGAAAGTTATTAAAGGTAGACACAGACTGAGTAATGAAATGGGGACATCAGATTCCTTAGAATAGCTTGTTACTAAGAGATGCTGAATCCAAGATAAAAGAACTCCTGTTTCTTCTAATTTCTAAGACTTTTTTCAGACCTATTTAATTATGCCTTGAATATATCCAATCTGATGTTGATGATGGTAGCTGCTTTGGATAATGATCAGCTGTTGAGGCAAAAGGATTCGCTGGGATTTTTAGTCTAGGAAGCAGAATGCTGATTTTTGATAAACTTGGCAGGCAAACAGCAGACTATTTCCAAGGAAGATGGTAGAACCTTGGATGTTGCTTTAGTCTTCTGCCTGCTTTCTCAGACGTCAGCAATACTACATAGAGATCTATCTGGTTTGGTCAGCATTACCTTTTTTCAGCCTTTATATTTCCATGAGAGTTCATAAACCTGCAAATAATATTCTGCTCAGAGCTCAGCCAAAAATGAGTAATTTCCTTCTTTCTTCACAGCACTTTGGAACTGGTCGGTAAGATTCTCCCCAGTGGAAGAATGAGACACATAATATACTGGAACCAGAGCCCCTAAGAGAACCCAGTTTGAATTAAAATAATCCCAAGAATTCCTTTCTTGCTTTACAGTGTATCTACACGCACAGAGTAGTCCCTTCATCCTTCATATGCCCAGTTGCCATTTTAATAACCCTTTAGGTGTTTATTAGAAAGTGTGCCGTTGACTTGCATCTGTTCCACTCCAGGAAATTGGCTGTTATCGTCTGTTTTCTTCCTAAAATGCTCACTATTCCCTGTATGAAACTTCAGGCCCATAAATATGGTATTAAAGCCTGTATTGATGATAAGCAAAGTTGTCTTATGACTGTTCTGTTTCCCTGCTGTTGTTGCAAACAAATGTTAAGAATCTTTCCAAAAAGAAAAATCCTCAAGGATCCTTCATTAGATGTGCTCCTGGGAGTTGGTAATAGATGCTTGAATATCATTCATTTTAGGAACGAGATTTCGATGCCTATTAAAATCAAAGTGCACGCTAAATATTTACCCTGTTTGTTTGGAAATGTGTATCCCTTTTGAAACAGCTTCTTTTGCATCTGCGCTGTAAACGCAGAGCTCACCGGTTCACAACTCCCAGGGATATCGGTGTTTTCACCAAGTGGGATCTGACTTTCCCCATTCCTGATGGATGCCGTGCAGGCCTTTGGCTGGCCTTGTACAGGAGCAGATGGTGTAGCAAGAAGAGCTTGCAAGTTCTGCAGGCCAAGGTTTACAGCAAGCAGAGGAAAAAAAGGGAAATGTTAATATAGAAACTTGAAAAAATCCCCTGATAAAGAGAAGGGAGAAATGCCAAAGGGAAGAAACAATAGTGTTGCTCTAAAAGTGGTATTCTAAACTCAAGCGTAAAGCTAAAGCTATCCTGATCTCATCTGTGCAAGGTCTGTGAAATCCAATTACTCTGATATCTGGAATTTAAATAACTAGAAACTTTATGTCTAGTCTTGTCTTGCTTTTAGCTTTCTTTTCAGTGGGAAAAACTCTCCAAGTCAGTGATAAGGAACCATTTTATTTGGGGAGGAGTTTTAAACAACACCCTCGGATGATGTCATCCCTGACACTGTTCATATCCTGATTCTAAATCTCTATGGTGAAAGAAAGAACTCTGTATTAGGAATGCTGTATCATTATAAACCTATTAGGCATTGTTTTAGGTGTTTTAAACAAGTCTTGGCATATAGAGGAGCGTACAGGGTTTATGGAAGTCTAATCTACTTTTAACTGGGAAGAAAATCATAGGATCTGATAAAGTGCTAGTGCAGAGATTTTGGTCTATAGTGCCTTTTTTTTTTAATGTGTTTAAAATGGAAAAGGTACTGTTTTTTTTTTCAGGTAAAATACTACACCTTGCTTTTGAAACAAAGGAGAAAGACTTGGAAGCAGCTGAAAAGGAAGTGGATTGTTAAAGTTGCTTGAGAATTTCTTTTGCTGTCTGTTTAGGTAATCATAATTAAAAAATGCCTGAATGATCTTAATAACACATGATTCAACTGACAAGCACTAATTGCTCTCTATCAGGCCAAGAGAAGATGAATGTTGTCAAGAAAACCACAAGTCAGACAAGCTGATTCTCTTCTAGTCTGACACCATGTTCCCATGTACAAACCAGTTTTTACTGGAGTCTTTCCAACATCAAAAGAAAATCCTTGCCTTCCCATTAATTTTCATTGCTGGCAGGCTTGAGCTGTTTGTGACGAGTTACTTTCGTTACTATTGCTGGCCTGCTAATGCATAGGATTGTGCAAGGGCAAAAATGTAAACAGGTTTCCCAACTTCTCTTTATCTGCTGTAGTTTAGACTGAACACATTCTTATACTGGAATACCAAGAATTAGGTATTAAAAAAACCCTTTTTTTTTGTCATAGCAATCCTCTTCTTCTTTGCCCTGGAATGTGCACTGGGCCAGGTGGAATAGCATTATCTTTCTTCAAAGGTTCTCTCCTGTTTAAGACAACCTATGCAAATTATGGCATTGCAGTGAAAAATCCAGTTTTATACAGCAGATGCTATCTGGCAGGATTTCCTGCCAGGTGATCGGTATGTAATGCCATGGGGTTTTTTTCTTTCTTTTGTTTTAAAGACACCTTTTTTGTCTGTGCTCCTAGTCAAATGGAACCCTTGTGCTTTGCTGCTTGACTTTACTATATTCCCTGATCAAGATACAAGTAGTAGGAGGTACTCCGTGTTCTTTCATACCTTCCATTTGTATTTAGGCATTGGTTACTAAGCAGTACTGGATGGGTATGGGTCACTTGGGCAATCGTATACCAAGATAAATCTCATGACCTTTCTTATCGACAGTGTTTAAAATATAGCATCTGCTTTGTACTAAGTAAATTCTAACACAGTCTCTCCAATGTTAATTATGAAGGGAGATCATACTATGTTTAAATGTAGGTTTGAGACTCTTAGAAATAACAAGAAACCCTGGGATCTTTCTAGATCACAAAATATCACTGGTTACTTTAAGTTTGATCGTTTAATTTCTCCCCAGATTCAGTAATGCCAACTTGTCTTTTAATTAGTTTTTCTAAGGAGCAGGAGTACTGACTTGGTTGTAAATGCCCCCTTGTACTCTGGAGGGACTTTAGCTCCCTCTACTTCATGTTCTTCTGGAGAAGATGGGGATCAGCTTCCTAAAACTTCACCAGAATCCTCGACCGTCAGTTCTTAACAGCATGTCAGTTATCACCCTGAGAATATTTCACTGTCAGATTTGATGCCCACCTTTAGCATGTCTGGAGAGATGGTATCTTTAAAAGAACTGATTGCTTGTGCAAAATGAAACTGAATTCTCTCTCAAATTTGGTATCTAAACCAGTCTCCTGTCAGCA
Source organism: Forpus xanthops (assembly GCA_032466535.1). NCBI lineage: Eukaryota > Metazoa > Chordata > Aves > Psittaciformes > Psittacidae > Forpus > Forpus xanthops. Next base: position 29,122 of record JASSUY010033383.1, read on the forward strand.
TCTCGGTATGCTAAACCTGGTTTAGTTGTAATGTACACCTTTTTGTTACTGTATTCTTTGCTGGCAACAGAAACACACTTGGTAGTGGGTTGAGTTCAGAGGGAAGGATGGGTGGAGGACAGGAGAAGAGAGCATTCCTGACTTGTTTTCCAGTTCCTCCTATATACAGGGTCACCCGCATAGGTATCATTCCCTGGTTTTTGGCTCTCTGACAGTAGAACTGAGTAAATAAATCAGAGAAGATAGGCAAGACCCAGAGCTGACAGTGTGTTCATTTGTCATTTCAGATCTCCTGAAAACAAAAAGTACCTGTGTTTTTATGTCAAAACTATTTTCAAATCTTCCTGAAATTATAATAATTTGTGACAGTTTAACAGCATCCCAGGTTATAAAAAGCATAGTGTGGTAAGGTCCTTTGCTTAACTTTTGCATGTGATGGGGGAACAGCAAATTCCCTCTCCTCACAAGTGGTACCCTGAGATGCTGTTCATGGCGCTGCTGATCAACACCCACAAATGCAGGGGGACTTGTTAAAGTCTGGGCGCAGAGCACTGTCAGCTGGAGTCAAGATGCTTTTGGGCAGCTACAGCAGAGGGTTCATTTGTTCCTGCTGCAGAGTTTTCTGTGTGAAGTAATGAGAACCCTGGAGTCTGTCCTGGAAGTGGAAAATTCTTTGCTTCTGTAGAAAAGTGAAGGTGGAGGGAGGGAATTAACATGGAGAGTATGACTGTGTTACCTGAAAGGCACCAGCCAGTCATGGGGTATTCTGAAAGTAACCACGATCAGATATTGTTTAATGCTTTGTCAGTGCTTTAGATATGATCATTCTAGTTGTATTTGAGCAAAAATATGACAAATTCAACCTTCTACAGCACATTCTGCTGCAGAGAGCAGAGCAGTGTTTGGGGTATCTCTAATATAGATGTCTGGTTGTGTTTTGTGGGTTTGGGGCTCTTTATTGTGGAGGTGGTGGGATTTTTTTCAGTAAATAAGAGTTTAGGAATTTATTCGCTGGCTTTTTAGAGCAAGGCACATTCCCATTAATACTTGTGTCTAAACACAGTCACCACCCTGCTCGTCAGGAGCAGATCTCTCTACTCAGATCTGGGGGGCTGAGGAATGGTTGTCCCCCTGTCACACCTTTACTCAGGTGGGAGGTGATGGCAGCTCATCTGCATGTATAATCTGTGATATGATGAGTACATTCATTGGCATGGTTCCTGTAGCCAAGCAAGGAACACGCCAATGAGCGATAAGCAGTGCCATCTAGGGTTGAGGCTGCCTTAGGATTTTTATTTCAGAGCTCTAAGCACTCAGCAGCAGTTCAACATTGGGAGGTTTCCAAGGGCAAAGTATACTATTACTCGTACAGAAATATGGTTTTCTTTAGGTTATAATTTGTATTTTTAAAGTACCAAACAGTACACCCTGAATTTTACCAAGAACTTGTAATCCTGATGTTGCATCAAAAATACATACCTGTGCTAGAAGGCTGCAGGATGGTTTTGCTGGGTTTGTCACGTTACATAAATGTGGGAAGTTCCTGGTGTGGAGGTTTTGGGCTGTTCTTGGGAACCATTACCTTCTAACTGATGCGTACGGGAGAGCATTTGCTTGAGGAAAAATTGCTGCAGGTATTTGAAGGGGAATAATGTAGTTTGAGCATATGGTTGATTGCTCAAGCCTACTTTAGTGTGAGATGTCCCTGCCCATGGAAGGGGGGTTGGATCCGGATGATTTTAAGGTCCTTTCCAGCCCTAACTATTTTATGATAATCCTAGCCAAGCCAGGCGAGTTGCCCAGAAGTAACTGGGTATCCTGTCTGGATATCAGCGTCACTGCAGACCTTTTTGAGGAGGGTAAAGGGGTGGGTTTTGAAGTCAAAAATGAATCTCTTCCATGGGACAAACACATTTGAAGTTCTGTCAGAGTCCTCTGACAGCACATTCATAGGTATGCGGTGTATCTTCATTTCTTCAGCGTTGTAGCTGGCCCATCCCTTAGGGGCAAAGTCTGAAGAGGTCAGTTAACTCTATAACTATCCTATACCCAGAATGAAAAGATTTTGTTTTACAGGTTTATCTGAGGTTTGTGTGTAGCATTGGGGAAACTCATTAAACTTGACTGCAGATGCTATGGTCTTGTTTGTACTATCCAGAAAGGCCTTGTGGTTTAAGGCTTTGGATTACAGCTTTCCACAAAGAACCACATTATTTTAGGGTAAGTAATTAAAGAAGGTGCCAGTGTTAAAGTTCTATATTTCTGTGTCCATATTGCCCAGTCTGGAGCCCACACTCCAGTACTGGTATTTGCTGGGGATGCTTGAGCGTAGCCTTTGCACAAAGCCATGCAGAACAAACCAAGTCCAAGCCCTGATCTTCAACCCCACCCATCCATCCCCATACATTTGGCACACATATGGTGCAGCCTGTCTTCAGGCAAATTCAGGAGCCAGCTCCCAGCTACTGGTTGGTGCCTGTGAGCAGATGTGGGTTTGCATTACTTTTCAGTAATATGTAAGTTCAAACGAGTGTAACTTGTAATAAAATCATAATTTAGTAGACATTAACACTTTATTTCCCAAAGAGCTGAGCGCTCTGTGTTACCTCCTATCACCAGATTACAGCAGGATGTGCAATGGTCTGTGGATTTAACTTCATTTTCCTATATTAGATGGCTTTCCTAGGCGGGTTCACTGTGTGGAAGGAATGTACTGTGGGTTTACACATGGAAGGGGGCTGGTGGAATGGAGTCACTGCTGTCACGTAAGCTTGTGCTCAGTGATTCTTCCTAACTCTGTGGGCTTGAAGAGCCCTTCCTGACCCTATGTACCAACCCTTTCGTCAACTCTCATTTCATCTTTAGATTGCTTACCTTTTGGGTGGATGCTTTAGTCTGGAGGGGTGACTGTAAGCTTAAGTGACTTAAAAGGTGGTTCTTTAGAAGGTGCTCTCCACCTCAGCCCAAAGCAGGAAGCGTGGTTTGCCTTGGCATTTGAGATCTCTGTTTCTTCCTATTGGAATGTCTTTTTGTTAGCTTAGGGTTGCTAGTTCTTTTTTTTTAATTGCTAATTTTTTTTACCCTTGCTGTTCTCCTGAAGAGTACCAGTGAAAAATTCTTCAGCGACTTCTTTCTTGGCTCTCCTGATGGAGTGACTGAAGGCTGGAGTGGGAAAAATGTCCTGCCTTCAAGTCTGTGATCTGCTGATTCATAGATAAACGTCCTATAAAATGCCGAATTAGGCTGCTCCTAATTTAGGGCTGAATATTCTTTCATGTTCTGTTTGGGAAAACAGCCACAGCTTGACTCAAACTTTCCAGTTTGGTATGTGCTGGTTCCAGCATTACAAAGTTCATCAGTCTGTCTTAAAGGGAAGTCGTGGTTCTTGCTCCCATGCATTGAACTCATGCATGTGCTCCTACACCATATGGAGGATGATGCTTCTGTGTCATACAGAGCCAGGTGGGCCAGTCTTAATACCCCTTTGCAAAGCTGTGTCACTGCAGGTCTTAAGCAGATTATATGATTCTGGAGCATTTGAAACTCACCTTTTCAGGGGCCCAATCATAAAAGATGAACCTAAACTCAAAGTGATAACAAGAAGAATCCAAGACAGCTCCAGTCTACCAAACTGCTGAAGGCTGTGGGTAGAGAAAAGCCCAAAAGCATTTCCCCCACAGAAGGAAAGTTCAGGGAGGAGATGGTCCATGAAAGTGTTTTCTGTCATGAAGGAAATGCTTCTGTGAAATCTGCACAGTATTGTCAGGGAAAGAGGGAAAAGAGAAGAATGAAGAGGAGTGTGGAACACAGTAACATGTAGTCGCTGCTTGGCTTTCTGTTGGAGGATAATAAAAAAGTCATGTAGCCAAAGAAATTATGTACAGTCTGAGAAGCGCTTGTTTTCTTTCTTGATCTTGTTAAAGCATTTCTTAACACGATGGCTTTTTTTCTCAAGTATTAGCATTAATTACTGAAAATGTTAATAGGTTTTGTGGATTGTACAAGTGGGAAGGCTAGCAACAACCTGGTATTTCAAAAGAAAATAATATTCCATCTTCTAGATTCAAAGATAATTCAGGAAAGTAATAAAAGCTTGTGAAATCGTATGGAAGAAAGCTTTATGTCACTTCACTCCTCCATCAGATACAAAGCAAATACCTCATTTCATTGGCCAAAACTGTGTCTTGGAAATGACCCTGTAATTTTTGCTTTTGCAAATCACCAGCTTTTGTCTGTTTCAGTGGACTTTTCCCTCCCCTTCTCCAATAGTAATCCTGAACCCCTCCAGTGTCTTGAGGCGTTCTGGCAGTGGAGCCTGCTGCATGTGCTTCCTGCAGTCAGCATGCACAAATGATCACTCTTTAAATCATACAGTGCAAGAATTCATTAAAAATTTGGAGAACCGTCTTATGAGTAGTTGATGATCTCATTTTATCCATACATGGCATTTATTAAGTAAATACCTTTGAAGCATAGGAAACCGTCTGGGAACCGACTTGTATTTCTTCCTCTGCCGTGTTATCTTAATTTGATTTGGTGGTACAGAAGGCCTGAAAATATTTTCTAAGGGAAATATATGTTGGGAATAATGCAGTGCTATTCTTAGCTCTTCTTGCAGACTTCCTACTTGGTATTTTTCTTGGGACTTTGCTGTTCTTCAGGTGCTTTAATTTTGTATTTACTCTTGATTTCCCTCGAGGGGAGGATTCAGCAAAGCACTGTGTGCGTTTCAGACCTGACTCCACGGCAACAGGAGGCTTTCCAAGAACTAATTCTGGCCTTTTCTGTGAGAATCCTTGTCAGCGCTTTTTCACTGTAATGAAACAGTGAATAAACCAAAGTATTTTTGGTAACAGTTGGTACACCACACCTCTCCAGTGCCTGTCCTTTGAGGATGTGTGTGCTTTGGAGACTTGGGAATTACACGTCTTGTGCATGTTTCTGCTTTAGTTATGAGGAAGTATTTATGCTGACAGGCTGGGACAGAAGCTCTGAGGAGTGATTGCTTATTATTTCATGGATAATAATCAGCCTCTCACCTTCTGTGGTTATTAACTGTTTAGTTGGAAGTGCCTTTTAGAATCTGACTAAGGGTGTCATTTCGTTATAGGCCGTCTTCTTTAGAGTCGTCTGAAGGAAGAGTTCTTTAGATGCCTCTAACTTGGTGTCCTGCTTGAAAAAGGGACTCTCACCCATACTGTGTCTCTGCTGTGGCTTTGTCCTAACAAAGCATTGGTAATGAATCCATGCAGGTGGGGATCTCCCCTGTCATAACCTCTCAATGCTGTGTCACCTTTGCAATAAGTGTCCCTTCCGAGCATCTCAAAGGACAATTTTGGCTGTTGTTTCTCAGTTCAAACCCTCCCAGTTAATAACTGTTGTTCCTCTTTGCTTTAGAGGACCCTTGCTGGCAGCATGAGGTGAGCTCCTCTTAGTTGTCAGGGCTAGTAGCAGGGCTTCTGTGTTAGAAAAGCCATCAAATCCTTTTGAAAGAGGATGTAGCTAGTCATTTGAGCCTTAATTTTTATATATCGGTGCTGTTACCTCTGCAAAGCCAACTTCGGTATCTGATAGAGCAGCAGTCAGAAAATCTTGAGGGAGAGGAGGAAGCACCCAGCACTTAGTGTTCCATTTTTTGTGCATTGTGTTCTGGACTTTCCAGATTGGATTGAATGTTGTGTTTGGAAAGATTGTCAGCACTATGCAAATGAGAGAGAGAAGCGAAAGTGCATCTCGTACAAGTAATTCCTGTGTAGATAATTTGCCATAAAAATTTATATTGCCGTTCTTAAAACCTTCAGAGATTTATTCTGTCTAGGGAAAGGTGATTTATATGGTATTAAAACACTTTTTATGTTCCAGTCCTTTAGATTTAATGTTTATTGCCTATAAAAATGAAATCTTCCTGTGGATATTTAAAAGTTTGGGTACTGTGTGAAATATATATTCAGCTTAGAATCTGAAATGCTTTAGAGATGCAGTAAATAAGTGATGGAGTGTTACCTCAGGTTCACCCACCTCGGCAGTACAGACTTACTCCAGGGCTGAATCCATTATGTAGATAGCATTCTGCTTACCGGAGACATATGGTAAGGAACACGTATAATGACAGAAGTAATGTGTAATTTTGTCATTCTTTTGGGCTGAATATTTAGGGCACTCTGTATAAAGGTTTTTGAGACTGAACGTGGACTGACGTGTATAGGTGGTATTAAAATGCAGAAGTAGGCTTATTCCTAACCCCAAAAGGGCTGGAGTAAAGGAAAGATTGAGGTACACGGCAGGAGTATCCAAAGAAGAAAAAGCATTCAGCATCATTTCTCTATATAGCTTCTACATGTGGTAATGAAGGGAATGCGACAAGGCAGTGCAGGACTGTTGCAGTCCCTGTGAACAGAAGGGCAAGGAATAGTCTGTGTCCTGGGTTTATTTCTGGTTTAATTGCTGGTTATTTTTGCTATCCCTATTAGTATTTAGGCAGGAACACAGAAGAAGCTATCTCTCTTCCAAAGTGTAATTCCTAGCCTCATAGTGTAGGTCCTTCTGTTTGATTCTGGACAGTTTTCTAGAGCATGATGTGTCTTTCTAGAAATGTCTAAAATACAAAGCATGAATCGGAAAGAGAAACGAATCAAGTGAGGCTTGGCACAAAGATCAGGAAGTGTATGTAGGTGGTTTGTCTTGTAACTTCTTTAATGGTGCTGCCCTGAAAAAGTAAATGATGGAATGCACACTGCTTTTCCCCAAATGTTTCTCATCGTTTCAGAGTTCATTCCACAAAGAGCTGTGCAAGTTAAACTCTAAAGCATGTGTCCTGCTGGGTACCGAGAGATCGAGGAAACGTTGGCAAGTCCCCCGGAGATTTTTCAGCTGCAGCTGCAGAACCCTGGATATTGCTGCACATGAAGCACAAAAATTAAAGATTGATTTATTGTCATGTAGCTAAAATAACCAGAGACGTTGTGGGAAATAATGCTGAGGACTTACCAATAATGCTAAATTTGCAGTGGTACATCAAACAGTATTGTGCAGTCCCTTTCCAAATGATCTCTTCTAACAGAATCTAATGTTACCATGACTTCTGGGATGGATTGTGCTGGAGCCCGAAGCCCTGCCTCTGGCAGCAGCAGTGCGGACTTCTCCCACCGTGCTTCACCTCTGCCTCATCCCCATGTGTGAAAGGATGCAACTGGGATGTTGCAACATCAGGCAGCCAAGTGAATGGATGGCTCTATTTCAAGGAGGAACTTCGGTGAAACTTCCCAGGGTTTAACTGTCTGCCCTGACACGTGAAAGCCAAGGAAATGTTTGAGTGTTGTAGCAGTAAGGGTCAAGTCTGTGTTAGTAAACATAGCACTTGGTGCAGCATGTTTAACAAAAGTGGCTTGTTTGGTGTTTCACTGGTGAAGCCAACCAGTTGTCCTCCAAACTGGGTGGGTAAGACAGCTTGTGGAATGGGACTGACGACCGAAAACCCCCAAGAAGTGTCAGGATAAAGAAGAAACACCCAGTAAGCAACAAAGCCAGCTACTCTTCCTCCACTTTTATTCTGGACCCCACAAGAACTTTGGGAAGGCTGGATCATATTCTAATGTCTTTCTCCTGAGTGATGTGAAGGAAGTGGAGAGGCAGGAAAGCAATTTAAGCCTGTGGTGAGTTTAGCAGGGTTGTAGAAATATGATTTAGCTGAAATTAAGGGAAAAACAGTAGCTGAAAAAATAATCAAGCTTCAGCTGAATGTGTGCTGAAATACTGAAATTAGGCTCTGCGATGATGCTGTTGAAGCAGATAGATGTCCATGTGTGGAAGAGTTCTTGTTGCATTGATTATCCTTCTGTACATACCAGGCACATACGCTGCCAGCCCCCAGTTCTGGTGGTCTGATAATTCCATGGTTTTATTGGGCTTCATATTTGTCCACTTGCTGCCTCTGCTGTAAACTTAGTAGCTACATATCCAGTTCCTACCAGAAATGTGTTTCTTTTAAATATAGATGTTTTTGAACTGTAGCTTTTTCGCCTTTTTTTCATGAAGGATCTAAACTGAGAGGGAAAGAAACCCAATCTCAAAACGAAACTTCTGTTGCTGATATCATGTGTAGCATTGTGTGTCATCTCAGAAGAGGCATTTTTGGATTAGGCTTTCATGTTGTCAGGCTTAGGGCTGTGTAGTATTTTGTGGACTTTCTCTGCAGAAGTGCTTTCTGGCATGTGAGCAAGAGTGTCCAGTGTTCATTTCTGCATATAGGAAAGCTAAAATTTGGCTGTTCTTCAAGAGTGTGTAGATGAAGGATGGAGATGCTAGAGGCAGTGGATCTAGAGAGTAGCTCAGAGGTAATCCAGCTATTTGTCTGTGGTTTGTCTGAAAAGCACATGAGGAGAGGATGGTGATAGCAGCTTCACACTGTTCACTGAAAACCTTAGCTTCCTGCTTTGGGTCACAGGTCTGGGTGCTGGTTTTGTTTAGAAATGTGATGCTCATTAAATCCATAATATAGATTGGAAATTATTTATGAGACCCTGACTTTCCTTCCTAAAGGACTTGAATGACTTTGGATTTGTTTTCAGCCACAGCAAAAAAGAGGGGAGATAGTCCCGCTCTCTTGGGAAGTGTTGCTCTTTATTTCGTTTTTTGTATAGGAGACATGTAAGTATGCATATATATGGACTGAAAATCCCTGTATGACAGTGTGCCTTGAAGAGGTACAAATGTAAGTGATCTCTTGGTAAAGAGATACACCATCTACCTCCCCAGATTGCCAGGAAGCAGACATTGCTGTATCTTAGATAACAGCCTGTGTGGAGTTTCTGTGTGTGGGGAGGGAATGGAGTATTGTGTTTCATCAGCTTGTAAAACTGAACTAATTAACAATCAGCATTGATTGAGACTGATGCATTCTTTACTGAGGGGCAATAAACGCAGGTTCTGCGCAGAATTGTTTTTACTGCCCTAAAGTGCAAGAAATTGAAATTGTATTTGATAGCCAAAATGAAGGGCTTTTTAGTGACAGTGTGTCATAGCAAGGTTGGCAGTGCCACTGCAGCTAAAGCTGTTGTTTTCATGTTAGTGTGATTTGTCACTGTGAATAGTGGGGGAATCCTATAAATTACTCCCAAAGGATTTTATAGTTAAAGGATTTTGGCTGGACTTTCTACCTTAGATGTGTTCATGGAGTGGGTAGATGTTGGCTCTCTGGAGTTTGCTGCCTTTGCTGCTTCTATTGCCAGATTTGCAGTATTTAAAGTATTTTATGTGTTCCTTTGTTAATACAGGATTTTTAGAAAGCCTTTATAATAATTCCTGCTCTACAGTTCGGGGTATGCTACTAGAAATGCTGATTTAGACAAATGGATCCATGTTAGGAACACTGTACAATAGTATTTCTGGTTCTAAAGTAGCTTGCAACATGACTAACATGAAGCATGTTATTTTTTGTTCTGTGCTGCTGTGCGTGGTGTCACCTCCAAGCCAGCCTCCTTGTGACTCTACATCAGCTAATTTTACTTCGTGAGTCAATTCTGCTATTTTCCTTTTCATGTCACTGAAAATGAGCTTAACTAAGTACCACAATATGTTAGGGATCACCTAGCTAATAAAGGCACCCTGTGTTCCCCTGCGTCCTGATTTCAGTCCAGTGTGAAGTGTGGTACTTGTGCTGAACATTGTCCAGGTAAAATATTGAAGCCTATAAAAACCTTCTGAAAGGCTTCAAAATCTGCTATTCTCTTTAAGTGTCCAAACTACGTCACACTTATCTTGGTATCAGACCAGCCATACCTTTATACTGTTGTGTGTTGCCATGCCAAGCTGAGTCAGTATTCGGGATTTAGATCTGGAAGAGGCCTAAATGGAATGATAATAGTAGCAGAAACCTAAGTAAAGCAAATGTTGAGTTCTTGTTTCCTATTTATATCTATAACTTTTTAGAAACCATCCCCCAATTGCATTAACAGGCAATTCTCAGGGAAGCTGTTTTTTCCCATCATGGGAAAATGTGTAAACCTTACAGCATGCCCAGAAAGTCAACAAACTCCGACCAAGGGAGGAAGCATGTTAGTCAGGAGTCAAGGACCGTTCTCTGAAAACACTCTGCCAAATACTCTTCCTGCTTAAATTGTTTATCAAACAACAATTCCATTTGCCAGCGAATTTCTTCTGATCTTGTTTTTGTTTTTGCTTTATTCCTTAATGCAAGTTCCCCATCCAGCTTCCTCTGCCAAAGGCTGTGGTCCCTGTCCTGTGCGTGATGCTCCTCGGCTGTGCGGCTGTGTGGTGGAGCAGGTACATCTAAATGTGCCCCTTGATCAGCAGTAAAAGGAGAAGGAGAAGCCTGATAGAGTTGTGTCACTGGGTATTTTCAAGGTGTGTTTTGTAGGATTTCCCTAGCACACATGCCTGTTGTTTAGGATTTTAAACAAATAACAAGAAATTCCACGTGAAGACTAGCCCCATCTTTCCAAACCGTATTTGTCATGGTTGGTTTAGGTTATCCATCTATTGTACCACTTCTGCAACGCCCAACAAACATGGGAAGGGAACACGCGGTGTTGTGGTAAAGTACACAGTAATTTTTTCCTGTCCCTCAAGGAATGAGTTAGTTGGAATGTGGGTTTATAAGTATTTTTAGGTTGCTTTTTCAGTATGTATTTCTAATTTTGGTAAATATTTTATGTCCAAATGGCTTAAGTAGCTTTCAGATTGGTGGTTGCCTTTGGAGACTGAAGGATTATTGACTGGTGGTTGTGATGGGCTTCAGGGCGGACTCTTGGTCTGTCTGTAATGGTTAACCATGTTTAAAACCCCCTGAAAATGAATTGAATAACGGGTGTTGTCAAAGGAAGAATAGTTGTGAAGTTTTGTTCTAAGTGACACTGTAGTTAGGGTTTGGTTGAACACGCGAGCAGTGAGTTTGTTTTCATGTAGAATAAAGGCACATCACAAAAGCTTGAGTTCATGAGGTTTTCAAACAGTAAGTTCCCAGAACTCACACTGAAACAAGACTGTGCGTGTATGTGCATTATTGATTTATTTGTGGTAACATGCATAGCACGTTGCAAATCCTGGTTTGTGTTAGAGTATGTATCTTGTTTAAAGCCCGGATATGCTTCATTTACTAGCAAAGCTGATGCTGAAAAGGGGAGTAACTAAATACTTTAAATGATGTAACAGAGCTCATGTTAAAGGGTCGAACGTTTTGTTATTTAAACCACTCTTTCAAGACTCCATTTTACTTTGATCTCTGGTCAAAAGGATTATTTAATGTAGCTCATGAATCTGATCTTCCTTGGTACTAAGGCATTAGCTGTAGTTAGTGGTGGTGTTTAGTTACAAAATGGCAGTATAATCCCTTTCCACCTGAGCACTGTGGCTGCTGTATTAATGCCTTGAAACAAATGATAAGAATAGTACATTAAGTAGTTAGTAAGTACTCATTAGTTAATTGCTTTTTGTTGTTGTTTTGTTTTATTTAGGGCCAAACCTCTCTTAAAATTGTCTACTAAAATGTGTGTAATAGATGCAGTTGCTGTGCACCTCCTTGTTAAAACCTAAGGGTTTCTTGATGTCTGAAACATGATTTAGACCATTGCTTTCTCTTCTCTGTCCTTCCCATGTGCAGTTACTCCAGTTACTGTTGGGAGGGCTGAGAAGGGGAACAGAGTAGACATCTGCTGCAGGGGGGGCTGAGTGGGACCCAACACACTGTGATCTTGATGATGTGGTTATTGTGTTCTTGGTTGCCACTTAAGGGGTAATTCTGCTGTTTTATGTGGTAAGAGCTATGGTGAGTATGGCTGCTGGCGCTGCATCTTGGTCAGCTTCTGATCAACTAGCAAGATAGGTCAAGCAGATGTATTTTACTTTGTGTCTTGCCTAGGCAGAGTCTTTGCAAGCAACAGTGGGTTTCCTTTGGTTTCCCATAATTGATATTACTTGGCAGAAGAAAATGTAGTTTGGTTCCCCGCTGCCCTGTAGCTGCTACAAAAGTCACAAATGTTAAACTGAGGCATTTATTTTTCTTTCAAGTAATTAACCAGCACGTATGTGATTAGCTAACTTGATTTTATCATGTAGAAAGCCATCAGCTGCATAGGGCAGGGAAGCAGGAGTTTCCACGCTTGTAATGTGCCTGGGAGACGATGGGTGAGCAGATTGCTCCAAGTCAGAGCAACACTTGCTGCTTCTCGCTGTACACTTGCTATCTGCCTGAAATCCTTCCTTCTGGGAAGCCTCACTGCAGCAGTGTTTAAATGAATTCATTACTTTTTGGCCTTTTCTGTGGTAGCTATTGAAGCAACTAGTTTGAACTCTTGCTTTTAAGTGGAAGAGTGTGAAAATTAATGTGTGGGAAGTCAGTGGAGCTGCGAGCAGAACCCTGCTGGGGTGGGAGCTGCAGCAGCCTTGTTGTGGACGTGCTGTGCTTCCCAAAATAAGGGAGCCTTCAAAGAGATTTGTGTCCTTTAAAAGTGTAATAACTGAAATATAAGCTCCATCAGAGTGTTAAGTAACTGATGCGGTCGGCTTGCTGTCAGTGTGTGTTTGCCAGGTATCAAAACCAAACTGTGAAGTCTTTGTGTGAGGAACTGGAGGCTGGTGGTCTCACAACACTGTAAGGACAGTGGTGTTGGTAGTAGAGCGTCTGCATGAGAGGTCCTTTACGGAAGGCTTGGAGAGGAGCACCCTTAGAGATGTGGGTGCTTGGGTCTGGTTTTCAGCCTGTCCAGCGCTTGAGGTGAATGCTTACTGCAGTGGGGAGGGAGTAGACCTGGTGGGAACAGGGATGACTGTCAGTCTGGTGCAGAGCCTAAGGAACGCGAGGTGGAGGCGAGGAGCGTTGGGGTTGGGGTTGAGGATGCTGGGAGTGAAACCTGAACCTGGTTTCTGCAGGGAAGTACATCCACACAGTGGAGAACCAGTCAAGGCACTGCTGGCTGGACCTGGGGCTTGTGAAGGTGTTCTTCAGCCCTGAAAGTGCCTGGTTTTGAGCAGAGTGGGAAGAGGGAGTAGATAATGCTGGAAGATGAAAACTGCCTTTTGGAATGGATGGGCAATGTTTCATTGTTGCCCTGAGTGAGAGGAAAAGCTTGTTTAATGCAGACCTTTGGCATTAGGTCTTTATAGCTCTGGACAGTCTCCCATTCATTGCATTTTCGAGGTGCGGAAGAACAGACAGGCATAATTGTGTTGGCTGTGGCACTGGCAGTCTTTTCTCCTCAGAGGGCATTTATTGCTGCTGTAGATGTTTATGCAGCTGGTTTGTACTGATAGGAGCTCCTTTTGAAAAGCCAGCTCTAGCTTTCACCTCTTGTGAGATTTCTTGATAGACTTTCCCTGCTTTTATGGTATTGGCTGGTGTTACTGTGAGCAGACAAAGCCACAACAGGCTTTGTGTTTTAAAGTTTCCTTTTTGTTTCTTTAAGAGCCCCTTAGTTAAGGTATCTTATTGACAGCTGCATCAGCACCTCCGCTTTTGTTCACTCTTTGCAGTGGCCACCACACACGCTGACTCTGTCCAGAAGCGTTGCACAGGGGTCAGAATTTGTTCCAGTTAAAGCCTGTTCCAAAGCTCACTCAAGAGTCAAATTACTTCAGTATGCGGAAATAAAATGCGTTTATTGAAATTTCCTAGCTAATTCTGTGTGTGAAAGGTTGTTACATTGGTTTGCCAAATGGCAAAAATGCTTCTTGAGAAATGGGTTTTGTTTACTGCTTATGGGTTTTGGGGTTTTTATTTCCAGAAGTATAAAGTACAGGAATTCTGGTGTTTGCACCATTGTTTGTTCATCATTTCCTCCTGATATGTAAGGCAGGGGATGGTGTTCGTGAGGCATTGAGCTCTCCTTGAACCTCGCATCGTCCCTTTCACTCGTGCTAAAAAGGGGCTTTACAGTGAGGGAGAGACAAGCTCATTTTACAGGAACAAAACTTCTTCCATGGTCGCATTCTTACAACACGTTTTACCTTTCGGAGTGCTTTCTGTTTAGAATTGGGGCTGGCTTTTTACAGTCAAAATAAACCTTAAGAGAAATTCCCAGTGTGTGCTTTGTGGTCATAATGCAGAGCTTTACTGGGGGAGCCCAGCGCCTGTTTGTTTACCCAGAGAAACACATCAAGCTTGCAAAGCAAGCAGCACTTGTGTGATCAGCGCGTAGGCTTCTGCACAGGTGAGAACTGGGAGGTTTTAAAGATGGAAGGGTCAGTTGCCTAATGTATCAGTTAGGGAAGTGCAAAATTCCCTCGAAACAAGTAGGCTGTGTGTGTGCAGAGTTGTGCCCCACAGTAACGCTTTGGTGTCATCAGTGCACCAAGAGATTCTGCTGTAATAGAACTGATTCATTAGCTTTGATAGATCCAGCAATGCAGTCCTGAGAGGCTGAAAACAAAACTGTGGCTATTGAAAACTTTCAGTTGCACATTACGATGTAGGCTGAAATGATGATAAAGGGAAATACCTTAAAAACACAGAAGCAACAGTTCAGGGGAAATGGTTACTACATTTACTGGTAAAAGACTCCTGATCTACGTGCAGTTGTAATTTGTGTCACTCCTTGTAATAAGTAAATTGAGGTTTATGGTGAAAACGTGCTGTTAACATCTGCAGCCGTGCTGAAGGCTGTCAGGGCATAGCCTGGGCATTGCATCCAGGAATAGGAGTCTACCAGAGAAAAAATCAGTGTGTCATTAAGATACGATACATGTTTCTTGCTCCAGTGTGAGCAGGGGTTAGCTGTTGTGAAATGGGAGAGTAACCAAATTTTGGGGTATGGTTACCTCAGTTGTGAATGGTTATTAAAGCTTTGTATAACCTTCCCATGTGAAAATAGGAATGCTGATTCTAAGCAGAGACTGCTAGTTAGGATATATTACGTTAGATCAGCTTTTGGAGGGATTGGGATGCTGAAGTGTTTTAGTTTCTTGTATCCTGAAGCGCCGGTGTAGTTTCCTTCCACTGTTTGGATGGAGGAACAGAGACTTCATAAATGTCCAAGAAGCCCAATTTCTGCCTGGAATCATTTTCCCAAGTGAGTACTTCTTGAAGAGTTCTGGTGGCAGAAAGGGCTGGGTTGGTGCGTTCTGTTACAGAAAGGGAAGGAGGGCATCAGTGTGCTAAACCAGTGTGTTGTCAGTGGTGCAGACCTGCTGGCTGGGGGATTATCAAGGTATGCATCTTGTGGGGGAAGGCTTGTCAGCCGTGAAAGAAAACAACCTTGGAACCTGCCTGAAAGGAGGCTGGAGTTTTGGAATTACTTGAGGTCACCCTAATAGCAG
The DNA here is from genome assembly GCA_032466535.1 of Forpus xanthops. Classification (NCBI taxonomy): domain Eukaryota; kingdom Metazoa; phylum Chordata; class Aves; order Psittaciformes; family Psittacidae; genus Forpus; species Forpus xanthops. The sequence goes on from JASSUY010033383.1 coordinate 44,389, forward strand.
GTTGATGCCAAAAAGGAGGATTCCAGCAGTTCCCCTCACTCCAGCTGTGTTTCCCACCTCTCTTTTATGATGGTACAACATTGTGTAGCCACAGAGTGGGACTGAGCGGGGAACTGATTCAGTGCAACAGAATTTAAGAGGGCAAAGGTGGGGTATGTTTTTCACAGCAGGCTGGGATTCCCATTGTGGCTCCCTGCATGGCTGTGGCATGGGGTGACAGAAGCAGGAGGAACAGGGATGGTTCCTGGAGAGCCTGAAAGAGACTGGAAATACAGGCATTAAAGGAAGCCAAATGCACTTCAGGTTGATGGTGGAGAGCAGACTGACCGTCCTAGTGTTAGATATTTTTATATATATACAACATGAAAGAAACCTTTTAATATTTGTTTTCTAAGGATTGCTTTTAATGACTCTTGCACTTCAGAGTGTAAGCCCTGCTTTTCTCATCTCTTCCCACTGCCTCCCTCCCACCCTCAATAACTTTGTTGAAATGGGTCAAAGCAGAAACCCTGGAGAGAGTTCTTTAGTTATCTATGGCTTAAGCAGTGTGAACTGTGTCTGCCCAAAATCGATGGGACTTTGGGGCAAGGGGCAAGATAATCCTCCTGCTTGTTCTCTCTCAAAATGTCCTCCATGTAGTGACTCACTTTTGCAGGGGCGATTGAATGGTGGCTATTTTTGGCCAGAAAGTTTATTAGCTGCTGTTGAATCAGTGGAACTAAAGCTTCCTTGCTTTGAATCCTCTCTGTAGTCAGGTCAGCACTGCAGTGCCTTTGAGCCCTGGCTTCTGTTTGCTCTTCATTGGGACCTTTTTGATTTTAAAGGTGTGGGGAATGGTACTGGGACATGGTCTCCTATTTTTGTTACACCCTAAAGGATTCTCTGCTACACTCCTCTCTGTATAGCATTGCATCTCCTTTTACTTGAGATCTACTTAGGGAGTGGTTGCAAGACGTGGGAAGTGGGTTTACCTTTGAGTGTACTCAGGCTTGAAACCTCAAAGCTAATAACATTTACTCTTTAATATGTGCTTACTTGCAGAAATGATGGATTGGCCATATTAAATTTTTACAGAAATTGGGATATCTCGTGAAATTAAGTCGCAAAATCTGAAAACTGCCATTAATGCCTGTGGGTTGTAATCCTGTATCTGTTACCAGGTTTAAGGAACTGAAACTGACATTGAAGATGGTTGAGATGAAGTGTGGAAGAAAATTTTCCATGTAGTTTTGATTTGGGGTTTATTATCCACAACATAGCTTGAGGATTTTAGTGTCTCGGTTTCCATCAGTTCTTGTATATGGGGCTGGATGTCTGCAGTTCCTCAGCTGGAATTCAGCTTACTGTCTCAGTTGTTCATAAACACTAAGGCATGATCTTGGGCTTGCAGGCTTCAGTACCAAAGAGGTCAGTGTAGTTGTATGCTGGCATTTCTCCTTGGTGATGTCTGTACCCGCGATGTCACATGGGGAAGTGTTACATGGTAAGGAATTATTAGACCTGTCCCAGCTGGAATTCTGAAAGTAATGGGAAGGTGCCTGTAAGTGAATGTGCTGTGGCACTACTGTCCATTGAGCAGTGAGGGCAAAATGGTTATTTGTTGCGTGCTACTTGCCTCTTCTCTCCGTAATAGCACGAAATATGTGCTAGTATGAAAGAGGATTTCTTTGCAGTCAATTCTTTTTCTTTCTTGTCTTTAAACGTGGAAGTGTAGGTCTTTACAAGTCGATCTTTCCGTTTGCAAAGTTGCTCGCTAGCACCTTGTATTGTAAAAGAAAGCGTTCTATTCTTCGGTCTGCTGGAATTCCTCCTTCCTTCATGATTTGTGTTTGCTTTGCTTTGCTTTAAATGTGTGCTTCCTTTTTAAATATAGTTTTCCAAGTTGCTGGCCGTACCAGATTGTTTATATTTTTTAAAAGCCTTCTGCTTAGCCGTTATATTGCTCTTTATAGTACTGCTTAACCACATTGGTTTCTGTTGCTCTTTTTTCTTGCATAAACTTAGCTGGGATGAATTTCAAATGTGGTTTATCCAACTGTTAAGTATTTCCCACTTTTCTGCAATAGATTTCACATATGTTACAGAATTCCAAACCAAGATCTGGTGGACATATTGCCCTGTTTTTTTCCTCCAAGTCAGAAATGGAGGTTTTTTTAAGCACTACAGTGACAATATTTAGGTCACTGGCTTCAGTGTGCTGCCTAGCTTCAGATCTATTTGTCATATTGAGCTTATTTCCAAGGATTAAGATAACACAGTCCATATATTAAATAAATTAAAACCTCTCTCAGTTTCGTGGTAATAAGCCTAAAGAGAGGGAAAGTATTGATCCTTTTGAGTTGGAAACTGCAGAAGGCTTTTCTTTTTCCTGTGGATACCTGCTGTATTTCTGACACCTCTGCACAAATAGGAAGAGGCAAGCCTTTGGTTTTCCCCTTTTGCTTCCCCGTAGTGGGTGCCCATTTCCACTGGGAAACATGTATGATCCAGTGTACATAAGTGTTTATGCTAACCAGTTAGTAGTAACCAAATTCACTTAACTTTTACTATGGTCTTTGTGTGTGGTGGTAGCAAGAGATGCCTTGGTCAATGACTTGATTGATTCTTGGGGATCTGGAATCAGACCCCACAGGTGGTGCCAGGCTTGGCTTCTCAGTCTATTCCATTGCAGGGTATTGGGTTATGAACAAATGCCAGTGGTGCAGCAGGTGTTCTGGTGAAGAATCCTGTCGTCAGAGGCACGTTGGCAGAGTGATGTGATGAAGATAGGCACAGAGGAGACCTACCTTATGTCGTTCCTGCTTTCCATGAGCTTCTTTCACGTAGCCATATCTTTCTCCTTTCAGATGAATAAAGGAGGAAAACAGTGCCAAACTCCTGTTACAGATTCTTGGTTATAACTCCAAGTAACCTGGGGAATGATGTGCGCAGCTGAGCTTTGCCTTTATTTTTTTCATGTTATGTGGAAGTACTGTAGAAAAGAAATAAACTGACATGGAAGACTGAGTATTGTCATTTTATGGGTGGAGAAGAGGCCCATTCAGTCTATTATGGTGACATTTGGAAGCACAGCACTGAGTAAAGAAATTGGGATGGGGATAACACACTTGGATGGAGCTGGGCATCACTCTGTAGGCTGAGCCTGTACTTCAGCCTAGTAGAAGCTGTTGGAAGATAATCCGGTATTGTCAGATGATTAAAAAAAGATAGTTTTGGGGAAGGAAACAGAGACTTGCTAATAATTTTAGAGGAACATATTCCAATAGTAAGAAAGGATAGTTTTGTGTTTAAATAAAGAAAGACTTAAATTGAAACAGAGCATCACAGTGGCAGTATAGAATTCTACGCTGTGTCACTTGAAATTAAGAGTGACTGATGCATAACCACTCTAGGCTGAAGTATAAGGTTAACAAATACTGGAGTTAATCATAATATTTTTTTCATAGAGTAACTCAAAAAGGGAAAATCCAGTTTCTTTACAAAGTGGGCAGGTGAAAATGGATCTGGCTGGAATGTGATTTAGGATCCAGATTTGGGAATTCGTTAGGAGGTGCGTATTTCGTGCCACTGCTGCTATCCTGTATAATGTTGTGGTAAAGACACAAATGCTTTTGAGGATAACAGTGATATTTGGGTTGTAAGGTGAGCTGTAGAACTTCATTTGACGAGGTCCAGTTTCTGGAAGCTTGGTGCTTTATTTTGTACTGGTAGTCCAGCCGTCTTGATTTTCCAAATGCCATGATGTACGGATGAGCATTTGTTTTTATTTCTCTGAGAAGCAGAGCTCTGACTGTAGTCCCTTGTTGTTCTGTTTTTCTTGACAGAGAGAGCTCGATGCCACAGCAACAATATTGGCAAACCGGCAAGATGAAAGTGAGCAGTCGAGGAAAAAACTTATTGAGCAAAGTCGCGAGTTCAAGAAGAACACTCCAGAGGTAAGGAGAAAAGCTGTTCCAGTCTGTCAAGTTTATTGCAGTAGTATATGGTATTGGGCCTGTGTAAGTGTGTTTTTCCCTTGATGGTTTGTTTCCATGATTTTCTTGTATGCATTGCCAAGTCCACCATCTAAGACTGCTTATCTTTGATGGTTTTCTCATCAGGGAGCTTTTGCGTTCTGTAAATAATGGATATGAATTGATGTTTTTAGAGGAACTGTGAACATTGGCTTCCAACAGGCTTGCTCTATACTTTCTATAGTATAAAACCTGGAGAATTACAAAAAAACCCTTACTCTTCACTAACCCAAACTCTCTTAGCACTTGGATGTAGAAAGTGACATTTTGCTGCCTAAATAAATCTGTATCAAGGGCATAACTTCAAAGATGGCTCATTTTCCCATCAAAGATAAAACTAAGTTCTGCTATTGGCTCCTCTGGAGATGAGCAAGGTCAGTGCTGAGCTCTTCAGCTGCTCCACACACTCACTGACAGGGAGCAAAAGGTGTCAGGACCAGTGTTAAGCAGCCCCAGAAGGCTGACTGTTATGTGTGGAAGCTCTTCTATGCTCATGTTGGCATGTGCAGTGTGTCAGTGTACATGTATGCACAATTACACCAAAAGTACTTATAAACTCATTTTGTTAACTGATGAACGTGTAGTAGTGTGTAGGGCTGTTTGTTTTGTGGGGTTTTTTTCCCCCCTGATGATTGTCAGCAGTCTGTTCTTCCAGGAATGTTGTTGGATCTCAGAGTCCATTCCAGGTAACTGACGCACAGGTATCACTTCCTTCCAAGTACCTTCCTGGGAAAGAAGCAGCAGGCAACTCTTCAAACCTTTATTGCTCCTTCTCAAGTAGGGGATGCTGCTTTGCTTCCTGTTGGGACAGTGGGAATGGTGCTGGAGGATCAGACCCAGAGAAATGAAAGGGAGTGTCAGAGCAGGAGGGACTTCTGGGGGGAGGAGGAGTTTTGAACTGATGTTCTGAGGAGGCTTTGTCCTTGAGGTGGACAAGAAAGGCCCAGTGAGCTGCTGACATTTTCAGACTGATACATTTATGTTACTAAAACATCAATCGTGCCATTTTTAATAACAAAAATGGGTTCTGTAGTTTGATTTGCACGAGAAACCATTCCCCAGATAAATACATAACACATTGTACAGCTGAATTTAGATTTCCACAATGAAGTAACAGCTTCACTGATATAAAAAAAAACCCAAACCCACAAAGATGGAATTGGTAAATGTAACAATTTGTTACAGCATTCCGCTTTCCATTTTCTTTTTCATTCTGCATTCATCCCTGTCAGTGCAGTAGTGGTTTAGCCTCATCCAGCGTCTCTTTTCCTCTGCTGTAGCCAGTCTCACTATAAATCAGAAGCATCAATTGCCTCTATTTTCCTGTCCATTGCTGTCTGGGATGTTCTCTAGACTTTCCATAATGTCTGCTTGAAAGCGGCATCCTGTGTAACAGAAAAACATTAGGAAAATTAGTAATGAAGTTGAGGATGCTTTTGTTTCATTTTACTTTAAGAAATGTGACAAATCTATCTGGGTCATTTCTGCCTTCCTTGCAAATTATCACATTGCTGCAGAAGAAATACAATATTTTGTGTTTATAGGAATGACTCCAGGGCTTTTGGTATTTAAAAATGTTAGAATACTATTTCTGACTTGGCATACGGGGAGATGACGCTGGGAAGAAGCATCTCATATTTGGGAGCTTTGTGAGAGCAGAATGTTCAGTGATGGATGTTACATGCAGAGACCTTTAGAAACGGTCCCTAATTCCTGTTACTGCAAAACCACTTTACCTCCTCGCACCTTTTAAGAGGTCATGTCAGAGGAGCTGCTCAGAGGTGTTCTGGGGTGTTTTCAGTCTCCGTTTCGTCCTGAGCAGCTACTGTGGAAAGGCTGAGCCTGGTCAGGAGATTACTTGCAACATCAATTTTGCATGACTGCTATTTGGAAGACATCTCAGAATAGATCATGTGAATTGCCACCCTGCATCAGATGATTATGTTCTTGTAGTGATAAGTCCTGTGCTACTGTGACTAACTGTGATGCTTTGGGGGATGTTAACCTCTGAATTTGTTGGTCTAATTCATCGTGTCAATTCTGGTGTGGGTAAGCAAATGTTTGAATGAATTTCTCTGAGAAATCTTTTCCCCCCTAAATTATCTCAGTGGCAGAGGTCATAATTTTTGTCACAAAGTGAAGATACTTCCCAATGTTCATAACTTTGCCTTTGCTTCTACCGAGACTCCTACTTGAGTAATTGCTTTTTGCTTGCCTGTTTCTGTTTTAAACATTGAAAGGTTTATCAAATATTCCCATTATTATTATTATTTTAAGCTATTCCACAACAACAGTGAAAAATACCAGAAAATAAGTAACTGAGTAAGCCTAGACTTTGTGTATCAGTGCTATCTAATTGTTAAATACTCACGGAAAGGGAAGACAACAATACTTCAGCATGTTTAGCCTATAATTCTCCATTGCTTTTCTTTAGGATTCAGCCATGTAAACTAGATGGTGCTGAGCTGTGTTGGTTATTGCCAGGCTCACCTGAACTGTGGGTCATGAAACTGAGCACAAGAGGAAGGACAAGCTCTTGGGAAATAAACCAAGATCCTGATTTTCTAAGATGAGCATGAGCTTTAAAAAGAGAGGCAGATGCGAGGCCCTTGCAGTAAAGCATCTATTTAGGTACAGGAGCTTACCCGTAAGCTGGTTTCTTTGGTCACTGTTTTTTTCCTGTTGCCCTTTACACTTTCTGTGCTGCAATAGATGTACTCTATTGGCGAGATTTAGGAATTCAAGATTACCTTTAAATGCTCAAACTGGCATTTGTATTTTAAAGATTGGATTGGCAGAGTTATGGAGGGACATGGGAGAATCTTTAAGCATAGACAACATGAGTGTATTCTCAACTAAGTAGCTTTAAAATGCCCTGGAAAATGGACTATTGGAATGTGACAGGAAACAAAGTAAAAGAGCATTTGAAGAGCATATCTTAACAGTGACTGGATAGACCTGCAGCCTGCTGACCCCAAGCACTTCTTAGAGAGAAATACAAGTTCCGCAGTGGGGTAGTGACGTTGCTGTGGTGGGTATTCCCATGAGCTCATGCCTGTGAGTTCATAGACGTTGATATGGACACTTCCAATGTATTTACACCGCATTGTTCTATATCATCAATTCTGTGCTGCCTCGGTTGATCTCTAATGAGCAGTGTTCACCTGCCTACATAAAACCCGTCTTTCATTGTGACTTGAGCTACCACCATCATCCCCATCCTGCCAAGTTATCTTTCTGTAGTACCACAACCACGAAAGACACAGCAAGATGTGTCTGTAGAATCTTGTTACAAAAGGAATAGTTTTATTCATGACATTGCATATTAGGGTGATATGTATTTTTAAGGTCCATGTTTTTTTTACAAGAATAACATTATAATTGCAAGTCACACCTCAGGAAAGGGAATGAACGCAGTTACTGTGCAGGGGCTCATAGTTTTAGACTTTGGAATTCTTCAGTTCTGAGTCTCGAGGTGTTTCTGGATCATTCTATTGGATTATCCAGTCTGCAGCAAAAGAGAATCAAATTAAGCTGAAAATTAAAAACCAGGCTGCTGGTTGAGCTCTTGAACTGAGAGCAGTTTCTTTTGGTCAGTGGCAAATTGTGCTTGATTCCTGATGGATTTGCTCATTCAATTTTGGTCCCGCCTGTGTTGTAGCATGAAAATAAGAACATGCCTAGAAACATTATTGAAAATCCACAGTCTGTTTGGAAACAGTTGATGCTCATGGTGTCTCTGTCCATAGGGGTGGATATTGATTTGCTGCCATCTAGAGCTGGGTTCTTCTTCTTTCTCTTGGTTTTTTTCCCCCCCTTTTTCCCTCCCTCGTCTTTTTTATTTCTTTTTTTCTTTTCCCTTTTTCTCCTTTTTTTTTTTATCTTTCCCCCCTTTTTTTGTTTTCTCCTTTTTTCTTTTTCCTTCCCTTTATTCTTCCCTTCCCCTGTTTTTCTCTGATTTCCTTTGCTGTGTGCCTGAGAGCACACACAGTGTGGATGTTCCTCCCTCCCCTTCACCAGGATCGTAGAAGGGTCATGTTAATACTGAGACCTGAGTGTGAAAGAACATACATGACATTTCATTGTAAGCATTAGCTAGCATCACACACCTAAATGCAGTTAATACAATTTGTAATTAGTAAACGTATCAGTGTGTGGTAGGGAATTAAACAATACCAACTTTTCATGTATTTCCTACTGAAAAGTTATTGCAGGGAATTGGTGAGGAAGATGCTCAGCAATAACTAAACCACCTGTTCAGTAACACAGCTTCCAGCGCACATCCAGACCATGGCCCCATACTGCTACTGTGAAGAAAGTGAATTCTACCCCAGCCCAGATTTTTAATACTCTTAATTCTGTTATAAAATAGTTTTTATAATAATAAAAATACATTTTTTTAAATTAAAAAAATGCAAGTACTTCTGTATTTTTAAGATTTTTCCTATATTTAAAGCAATAGCATTGGATACTCTCCTTACTCATTTAAGCCATCATTTCTTTCTGTAAAAAAAAAAACCAAAAACCCAGAATGTAGAAGTATGGCTTATCGTGCTGATTTGGAACTAAGATGCATACCACTTCCTTAGGACAGTGGTGGTTGGGTGCCATGTCTTCCCTTGCAGTGTTATGTGGAACATTACCATTTTCTGAAGAGGTTCTGCTTGCAGGGTAAATGATAATTCTTATCCATGGGCTTGTTATTTCTAAAGCTGAATAAAAATGATGATTATTATTATTGTTACACTTCTTTTTTTTCCTCAGAAACAACCCTATTTTTTAAGAAAAATATAAAATAGTATTTATATTATAATTTCTCTCCATGTCTTAAAAAGGTAATACAAAACTTAACCTTTTGGAGTCGGTTAGATTAAATCAGATCTAACTTTATCCTGGAGGTCCCTTATTCGAGAGTTCTCAATAATTTTGTTGTCATTATTTAATACATATTTACCTTTAGCACATTCTAATTGTTGATGGGAAAACTACCAGTGTTTCTGCCGTGCTTCTCTGTATTATGATCTCTTGCTGCCTTTTTACTTTAACAGAAGTGAGGGAACAATAAAGGAATTATAACTCGCAGTTCTGTCTTTCTAGGATTCTCACAAGCCTGACCTCAATTTTCCTATGTTACCCATTCTCACCACTGTCGTTACTAAACAGTATTGAATTTTCTTTAAAAAATCATATTTTTCAGCCACAAAAAGCTAAGGCAGAGTCTGACAGATGGCATCTCCCCTGCTATTTGCTGTACACACATTAATGCTCACAGTGGTTCTTGCTGTAGCTCAGTGCATTGAGGAGCAGCAAATCCAAGCTCGGAGCAAGCCCTTTAGGCAGGTACCCCAGAGAAAGGCTTAAGTGTTACTGTTTCTGTATTGCAGTATCATTGTGATTATTCCACTGAGTCAGTTTGGTGGAGGAATTGACATCCTGGGGTCAGTAAGCCTTTAGTTACCATTCGCTTCCCCAAACCAAGCTAATTTTGCTTTTCTCTGCAGGGAAAAGGTGTCAGTGAAGGCTGTTGGTGGGCAGCAGGCTGCTGGGTTGCAGATTGGTAAAATCTATTTTGAGGTAACAGGACTTGAGAAGGTCTTCTTACAAAATGCATTTTTGGGGGTTATGGATGTAGGATTTCATGGATAACTGTGTAGCTGTGCAACAGCATTTGTACTGAAATCTAGGCAAAGAATTCCCTTGACCTGCAGAAGTAATGATCGTGCATCACATGTAGTTAGGCAGAGAAGTTTGATTTGAAGCATTTTCCTAGAACCACATTATCAGGACACTCTGAGTTACTGCCTCTGTCTCCATTTGCTTTAAAAATATCCTTAAATCTGTTTTGTACAACAGATGTGCCTCCTATGGCTTTTTATTATGCCTGCAAATATATGGGTATGTATGTATTCAAGAGTTCCTGAAGTCTTCCAGAGGGAGACACATCTGTTTCAACTGAACACATCAGAGTAGTTGAAGAAACCAGTTACTCTGAAGTCACTCACTCTTAGTTACTCAGATTTATTTTATTTAAGCATTTTTCTGGTTCAGCATGCTTGGCAGATGAAGAATGCATTTTTCTTGTAGCAGCATCACTTGCAGGTATTAGATTTCAGTGATGTCAAGGGTGCTGTATTCTCCATAGCAGAAGAGGAGAATAGGGGGTAGTCTTGATACTCCTGTGGTTTGCAAGGGGACATACTTGTAAGCAAATATTAACTCTCTTGTTAAGCATCTGATGTGACTTTGAGTGTCTCCTGTCACTAAGAATGGAGCAATGCAAACAAATAACTTGTTCTCCTCGAGTTGTACTTGCCTTCGCTTGAACTTCTCGGCATTTGACCCATTTGGAGGCTGGCCAGAGGGAGCGACCGAGGCAGAGGGCGGTTGGGGAGTGGAGGTCTGAAGGAGGAGAATGTTTTTAAGGTCAGAACTTGAAGGAAAAAACTTGATCTTACAGTGCGCTTGTCATCCTTCCTCCTCAGGAGTGGTTGTAGCTCATGGAAGCGTGCATTAAGATTAGTTGCATGATTTACTGAATGTATCATTGACTGTTTCTTAAGGGAAAATGTTTCTGTTTATTTAGCTCAAATAGCTGAGATTTTTCTTGCTGTGGTATCAACATTTAAGAGCCATTCCTATGTTCTGTGTTACTTAAAGGTAAGTTTAAGAATGGGAATTTATGTGTAGATCAAACAAAGACTGAGCACTCTCAAAGGAAGAGAGTAAGCTTTGACTTGTATTTAAGATTCAACTTACAAAAATAAGAGGCAAGAAGGATCCCTGCTCTTCCTTCCTGACTTACCAAAAGAAGAACTAATTAAACATCTTTGATTAGTACTTTGTCTTCTATTTTATGAACAAATATGCTGTAAACCTCCTTTGGTTCCTTCTGCATTACCACCTCAAAGTCATTCAGGTGTAATTAAAGGAACATGTTGTTCTCATTAAAATTACGATGGTGTCATGAATAACTCTTATTAATGGTTGCCAGTTACAAGAGATTCTTTTCATTGCTTCGACAATGGAGAAGTGTAAAGTTGGATCTGCTTGAAACAAGGGCAGAAATGATGGAGTTGTTGAGTGAAAACGCTCACAAACAGCTTGGGTTTGAGCTTTTCTATGCAAAACCAGAAAAAACAGGTACCCCAACTTCCTGCAGGGTGGGTGAAGTCGTGAGGTAAACCTTTAGGATGAGAAATGGTGATAAAATGCTCTTAAAAACTGTTTTCTTCCCCAAATTTTCAGTATATTTTGCTTACTTAACCCAAAATTTAAGAGCAGAACACTTCCTGGTAACAATTTTTGAGTAAATTAAATGACATCGGAGAATCAGAACAGTTGAAAGTCATTTTTATTTTAGAATTCTTTTAGCATTAACGCATCTGCAGTGTTGATGAATCTATGGAAAACTGAAGTTGTGCTTCTCTCCTGCCATGTCTCCAATGTGACAATAAATCAGCTTTCTTTCCTTTTAAAATGTCTGGCCTTATAATTTATGTTTGCATAACCCATTACTAAATTCATAGTAGGTGTTTTAGTTGGCAGGCACAAGTCCAGGGATTCAGTGGGACCCATTTTAATACTGAGCTTTTGTTACTGTTCATGATTGTATGTAGATGTATTTTCTTGATTATAAAGCCTAGCTTGCTTTAGCTTTGGATCTCCTTTTACTTCCTCAACACAAATTGTGTTGTAAGGCTTTGAAAGAGTTACGCTTTTTAGACTTGAAAGGAGAAATGGATTTACCAGGTTGGGTTTTTTCCCCTGCTTTCTAAAACTAAAGCAAACACCAAAGCTGTAATAAAGTACAAAAAGTTGTGATGGATCCCTGGTGCTATTTGTAGTTTTTGAGGATTCTTTTCTTTTATAGGCAAGTTGTAAATATTTAGGCCGGCGTGGAGGCAGTATGCAAATAAAAGAAGTTTTATTAATAACCATTATCTGGACCCTGGTAATAAATATGTATGACTTGCATAGGAATAAGCCCACCCAATAAATAAAAAAGCCATACAAAACCATTAACAATTTTTAATGGACTTGCAGATGGAATAATTTAGTGTGACTGTAGTTCCTCACGTTCCAACTCCTGTAACTATTTCTCATCTGCTTGAAAGCTTTCAGCTGAAATACATTACTACCATTCATGATTCCACCTTGTCTCTGTTTAAAGCCATAAAACTGTGGTTTTACCATTTCTGAAGCACTAATGCTTATTTATGGCTGCATCTCTGCATTTTTGAAGCACAGAGGTGGGATGTTTATCCACTGAATGCACACTGCCTTTCAAAAAGCAGGCTTTCCCTAGAAGCAGCAGCTCTAGAGCAGTGTTCAGCAGTGAAGAGGGGGCTGAGGGGTCCACAGAGCTAGAAACAGCTTTATGCATGTACTTTGCTGATCTTAGCTGGTTTCCTAACCCAGGAGTTACACGCATGCACAGTCCCTATAGCAGGTTGTGCAGACCTAGTTCACTTGGGTGGGTTCATTGATTCTTATTCTTAAACATTAAAGCTGGTAAGTGCTAGCAGATAGACACATGCCCATCTGCCTAAAAATGGGTTTGTATCTTTTCTTGTGATTATCTGAAAGACAGGGAGCAATGAGAAATATCACTTGCTTCAGCTCGTCCGTAAAAGCAGTTGGTTTGTTGAACTGGCTAATGTAGATACAGCATCGTTGCATCTTATAAAAGCTACTGCTGTGGTTTTCCATATGTTTTGTTTCCTACTGGGTAAATAACTGCACTTGAAAGCATTGTGAAGAGTGTGTCAGTTAGTCGAGGGAGGGCATCAGGGACCTTTTAAGGGGCAGGATATCACAAAAGCAGTTCTTGTGCATAGGCTGATAAATGAGCTGTTCTGTGAGAAGAGGGGCTTGTAAACGTTCTGGAGTTTTAAAAGCTCATTTTAAACCAAAGCTTCCATTTAGTGCAAGATAGTGCTGGGACTACTTAAAAAAAAGTGCCCAAATGAGTTAAGGCTTCTCAGCCCCGTTGTCAGAAGCGATTTGAGCACTGAAGAGCTGAACTGTTATGCACTTTCAGTGCACTTTAGGGCATGTCTACACCTGCAGTGTAGCTTTACTAAGGCTATGGGTATGACCATAGGTTTCAGATGCAGCTGAAGGTGTTCCCTGGCTGTTACCCTTGGCTTTCAGAAGTGAGTGGCTTCCTTTCACACTGCCTCGGGAGCACGAGCACGGTGTGGGGACCGTGCTGTGTCACAGCAAGTTCAAAATGCTGGATCTCTACAGGTTTAATCACATTACCCTGTTGCTGGTTCTCCCCTTTGCATCTAACTGAGGAGCAGCTGAAGATCTGGAGCTGGGCAAATAAGAAGCAGTAGGTTTGTGGTGAAAGCAAAGCAAGCTTTGGACTGCCGTCACCTGCACCACCTCGGTGGGAGCCCCATTACCTGCACCACTGCAGTGCCCGTCAGAACACCAGAATCACTTACCCTGACACACCGTCCCTGTGCAAGCTTGGCAGTGCTCAGCTGGAGGAGCCTGGATCGGGTTTGCACATCTCTTTGGTGCTTTGTAGCAATCCACTCTTGCTTCCTAGCAAAAACTGAGTGGCTGGTTCTTGTGAGCGGACAGTGATCTCAGTGACATGCAGTATGAGTAAGAGACAGCAAGAGTTAATTCTGTCCTTGTTGTTCTGCTCCTCTTATCACGCTGAGCCTGCTGAGGGATGTTTCACAGCACGGAGCAGTGGCTGCCCCACGTAAGCAAAGACCATCACCAACCAGACTGTGAACTATGGACGTGAAAACTCGGCTTAAAATCAAGAGTTGATGTGGGCAGCAGCACACTGTAACCGTGCATCACTCCCCGAGTGTGATACATCTTTAAACCATGGCATCTTGCTGCAAGCAACTCATATTGCTGCCTACAGAGTGCTTGATTCAGCCATACAGTTAAAATAAGGGCAGCAATAAAGAAATGAAGTGCTACTCTGGTAGGAAAGGGAAGACATTCTTCCCCCCCCCCCCCCCCAATAATAATCAGGTAACTAGATGAAGTAGTTCTTCAATTAATGCGTGATAAAGCAATAAGCCAGTTTAATATGTGCTTTCAGTTACAGGAAAAGGCATCTATTTAAGCTCACCTGTTGAGAGGATTATCTCTGCTGAACACACTCATTTTGCACGAGACCAAAATAGATCCTTAAAAAGTTATTACTGAAATAGGTTTAGAGCTGATCGAGAGCTTTCCTTCAGACCTGTTTTGTGGTACACTCATCTGCTTTTTCAGGAATTGTAAGCATTGAAGGAATGAAGTCAAAGCTGCTGCTTGTCTTTGAAATGGATGCCTCTTTGATAAGCCTCTGATCTCTGTACCCAGAGTTGTAGTAGCAGATTCAAACACTGATTGTAAAATTGGGAGACTAAAATGTAGCCAAGACAGCTTCAAACACTCTGTCTCTCTGTCAGATTCAATGCACAGGACATTGCCAGAAGTTAAAAGGATGCAAAATTAAAGTAGCCTACTAAATTTACCTGCCATGGAGACACCACAAAAGAGCTGCCACTTCCAATCCTCACATTGCTTTCAAGTCATTATTTTTTCAAATTGGACTCCCTGATCTCTTCAGCTCAGGCTGTTGTACGCATTTGAAAAGCTGTCTCTTCTTGTCAGATCACTGGTTTAATAATAATAATATCTTAGGTTCATAGAGGCCTTTTCATCCCACAGCTTCCTGAAGCGCTTTACAAGCTTTATGTGTACAAAATCACACAACCACCTCTTGGGTGGCTGGTGCTCGTCAGCCAGGGAAGTGCCTGGCAGCTTGTTCCTCCTGCACTTAAATGCAGCAGAGAAAAGGAAAAGATGTGAAGATGGTCCTGGTTCATCCCAGGGGGATGGTCCTTCATCTCCTGCAATGGGGAGTTTGAACCAGCGCAGGGATGTTCTGTCCACCCCAAACCTGGGGGCATGGTAAACTGAAACCATCACTGGAGTATTGCAACCCCAGTGCTAGTTTTATGTTGTGATTGACTATTTCAGTGTACTCCTAGTCTGGAAAATACCCCAGTATCTGGGACTTGAAGCAAGAGGAGTAACTTTGAAAGATTTGTGTCAAAAATGTACATGTGTAGATGCAGGTATCTTGAATGTAAAGCAGTTACTTAAAAATAACCCAAACCTGTGCCTTGCTACTCTTACTCATGTGGTTTTGGTGGAGCCTGGAGGAACAGCTAGTTCTAACCTGTTGGTAGATGGTTTCCTTAAACCTTCAGAAGCTGCTGAATAGAGTATTTGTGACATTAGTTGTAACTCTTGAGCTAATAATTTCTGGGAGCAGAGGGGTATTGAAGTGTGTGTGCACTGCTCATTAGCGGAAGAGACTCAGATGAGTTCAGCCATTCTGCCTTGGTTTCTGAAGGGAAAAAGGGTAAGACCACATTGACAGAGGTTTAGATGCCATTAATCTAATGAGGCCAGTTTTCTGTAAGGATTGAGCTGGCTGTTTTTTCCCTCCTTTAGTTCTTTAGGTTATGTTTTTGTTTGGCTTCAAGTTTGCCCTTTTCAAGAATAAAACCAGGCTCTTTTGTTCCTGAACGTAACTGGCACATGTGAAGTACATCCCGCTCTGTTGTGTCCATCTGCAGTTTGGGTCGCTTCCAACCTCATAGCTTTCTAAAATTATCATAGGTTTTGTTCTAGACACTAATATTGGAGACCATTTTCTTTGTCCAGATCCATATCAAATAATCTCGCTCTCTTCCTTACCTTCCATTTGAGGGCCAAAGAGGAAAGCTGCTCTTCTGCATGGAGCGAAGGAGTTATACATCAGTAGTTCTTGAGAGCCAGGAGGAGGGAAAGACGGAGATCCAGACGTGGTCTCAGAGGCCTTGAAAATGTGGAAAACAAGAAAGTGTATATCCATAGACACTAATGCTAATGGACACTTATCCTGTCTCTGGCTGTAAATTATTGACATCTTGCTTCTGTCTGGTAATGCAGCTTAATCAGGATCGGTTTTACTGCTTTGACCCCGTAGGAAACCTTCTAATATTATGGTTTTACATTTTGTTTAGTCACTGTACTGGCAATCTTTGTATCCAGCCTCCTGGTGGCATTTTCAGGCTGCAGGGTTGATGCTGCTGCAGCTCAACATCCCTTACGCTATTGAACTGAAAGTCTGCTTATAGATTCTGAAGAGATCATTCCGTTGTCGTGTTTAAATTCAGTGTTGGAAGTAGTCAGTGTGCAACAGTGTGTTAATGGTGATACCTGAGAGCAGCAGCACTGTGGTGTGTGTTTTACCCACGCTGACTGTGAAATGGACAGGGCTCATTCATCTTTCAGTTCAGTAACTACCACATTGTTATTCTCTTAACCTAGTCTGCAGGTTTCTTAAAGGGATTACACTCCCAAGCCTGGGATTTAAAGCTAGTTTTAATGAGTTTGATGAACCTATGTAGCAGACTTTCATAGAAGCCGGTCTGTCCAACTAGCATTTTTAATGGCAATTCCCTCTGCTTAGGAGATTAGCAAGCTTAATGCTTTGAGGGCTTTTTCCCCACTGGATGGTGGCACATAAAGGCAAGCTCTACTGGGCAGTAACAGTCTTTGCCAAAAAGTTAGGATCTTTAGACTTAAAAGTTCCAGCTCACTAGTGTTAGAGATGTCTTTGTTCTCTACCAGCACTGAGGTGTCAAGGGTTGAGTGTGTAAGGTAAGTGTGTTTTGATGTTTATCTGCATCTCCTTAGGCTTTTGCAGAGGATGCTGCTTGCTCATCTCCCATAAGTGTTCATTTGCTTAGAGAACCTCCCACCCTTCAAGGTTACTTAATAAAGAAAGTAATCTGTGAATTCATATTGATTACTTAACTTTCAGTTGAAGCTCTTTAGCTGTGAGCTAGTGAAAAGGCACTCAGCTGCTCTGTGTATGTGCGTATGTGTATGTATAGGTATGCATATAAAAGTAGTTCTACTTACAGATGAAAGTGGTGATGGTTTCTTAGAGCAAGTGTGCTACAGTATCTCTGCAGTTGACATACTTTTCCAGTAAATTCTGTGTCTCGACAATAGTTTTAGCACACTTTCAATCTGTGAAT
Source organism: Forpus xanthops (assembly GCA_032466535.1). Taxonomy (NCBI): domain Eukaryota; kingdom Metazoa; phylum Chordata; class Aves; order Psittaciformes; family Psittacidae; genus Forpus; species Forpus xanthops. The sequence goes on from JASSUY010033383.1 coordinate 61,463, forward strand.
GCATGTTAAACGGCTTAGAAAATGGCTTCCGATAGGGATTCTTTTACATGAGCAATAAGTGGATGAAATAGGGAAGTGCAGATGACATGTTTTATGAAGTATTTGATTCCTAAAATCTGTTGCTGGTCCCACATTAAATGTTGCTGTTCTGTTTCCCAAATCAGTGTAATTTTGGAGCAAGGAGAAAAGGATTCCTGCATTCCCTTTGCTTGCTTGGTTGGTTGGGGTATTGTCATGCTTTTAAGCTTTTGAAACAGTAGAAGTTTCTTGGGGAGTTGAATTAGTTTCAAAGTGCACGTTGTTGAACCATTCAGAAACAAAAGCAGCTCTTGGTGGGTAGGAGTGTTTTGTTACCTTTTGGTAAATCTGATCATACAGTCAGTTTTGTGACCTTAAAAAAGGGGTTTTCTTATCACAGAGCTGGGATGGAAAACTTGTAACTTTCCCAAAGGTCCCTATGATGATGATGAGGTACTGGGATTTTAGACATAATCAGTTTCATAGAATCATAGAATAGTTAGGGTTGGAAAGGACCTTAAGATCATCTAGTTCAAACCCCCCTGCTCTGGGCAGGGACACCTCCCACTAAGCCATGTCACCCAAGGCTATGTCCGACCCAGCCTTGAACATTGCCAGCGATGGAGCATTCACAACTTCCCTGGGCAACCCATTCCAGTGCCTCACCACCCTT
>JASSUY010033385.1:8040-32485 GCA_032466535.1 Forpus xanthops
GGTCGGGGCCGGGCCGCGGGCGGCCGCAGGTGAGAAGGGACCGCCCCACCACTCGTCACCCGCCGCCACCGAGCCCCGGCGGGCGGGCTGGCGGGGGGTGTGCGGGGGAGCGGGCGGCGTGAAGCGTGAGGCGTGAGGAACTCTTCACCTCGCCGGGGCGGAGGGTTCCTCTGTCCCGGGGGATCCTGGGCAGCGGCTCCACAGGCCTCCCGTGCCCTCGACCGCCGGCAGCCGTGAAGGCCCTGCCCTCGCGGAGGGAGGAGGCTTCGCACGGGCTTGCGTAGGCCACACGGCGTGCTCGGGTTCACCTGCTGGCTCCTATTGGGTATGCAACTTGTCCGGGTTCATGTCCTGACTGACAGGGTGAAGAACGTGTCCAGGTTCCCGTGTTGCTTCATACAGTGTGTGGAGCATGTCCAGGCCATACAGCACATCCAGGTTCATGTCCTGGTGCATACACGGTGTATAGTGTGTCCAAGTTCATCTCCTAGGCGCATGATATGCTATGTACAAATGCTGGCCTGTGGAGCATATAGTGTGTTCAGGTCATGCAGCATGACCATATTCATCTGTTGGCTCATATAGGGTCTGTAGCGTGTGCAGATTCACATTCTGGCCTATATAGGATGTGTAGCATCCAGGTCATGTAGCACATCCAGATTCATCTCTTGGCTCATGCAGCATGTATAGCATGTCCAGGTTCATGTCCTGGCTCATGTTGAGTGTATAGCATGTGCAGCACGGAAGGCAGCATGGAAGGCAGCAGGGTTGCTGTTCTCTGACTGTTCCAGTTCCAGAGAACCATACAAATGAGCCGTAGGGTTTGTGTTCACCAGGGATGTGCTCAGGATTCCACCCGTGGCAGCTGGCAGGATCGAGGGCTGAGGAGATGGGAACTCTCAGATCCTGAAGGTGCCATGCCCTGTCCCATGTAGGGCACAGTGTGCCGGTCTGGAAGTGCACTTGTGAGCTCTCAGCCACTGGGTTGTGCTGACAGGTCCTGCATGTCTTCTGCTCAGTATCCGCCAGGCTTATCTGTCGCCCGGCTCCTGATGGACAGGTTTGTAGATTGTCATTGTGGTCTGTGGGCTATGAAGAGAAAAATGCGACAGAGGAAACCGTGTGACAAAGAGGGTCACTATCAGGGTCAGACTGTTAGATTTACTGTGCCACTGAGTGCTGCTTTGGTGTTTCTGGGCAATTCAGTTCTTCCATCACAGAAATCTGCAGTGGTTTATTAGTGCCTGTGTCTGAGAGAGAAGCCACGTTCCTCTGTTGGGGTAGACAGACTCCAGCACAGCCAGAGGTTTATTCCTTAACCTGTCATTTGAGTCCTTCATGGAAAAAATAGTGAGCAGGAGCTGTGTGGGGTGGAAATAAAGAGGGAGGCACAGGAAGTGCTGTCCTTCACCTGGATGCAGGTGGACATCCCTGGCTGCAGGGTCAGGTCCTTCTCTCCGGCCACACAAAATTGTAATCGTTTTCTCTTGTCTCTCACTTGCTGAAGGCTGAAACTGATGCAGTTTTTGGGAGGTGTTTTGGGTTCAATGCCTAAGTCAGGGACTCTCTTCTCCCCAAATTCACACAGAGATCTGGGCTGGAAGCAGCTTACTCCTCATGCTCTTCTTTGCAAGAGCATCCTCAGGCTTGCAACTGCACAGCAACCAAGTTATCATGGTAATTTCTGCTGACCCAAATTCTCCTCTTTGTCTTGAGCTGGTTATTCTTTGTGCTCAGTTCCCCACCCTAAATTTCTAACTGGCATTTGGCTTGGCTCACAGCAGGCCTTTTCCCAGAAGCACTGTGTTTCCTGAGGGGATCCGGAATCATTGAGGCATTTGGCATTGAAAGGAGCCCCTGAGCCCACGGATCCTTCCAGTTCCTATGGCATGTTCCCCATGTGCAAGGAGGAACTGCCCTGTGGTTACACACACAGAATCACTTGGGATCCTCTGAGAACTGGAAGTTGGAGAATAATGTGGGTATCTGCCATCTTCTATGGTGCAGGTGGGGCAGTGATGCAAACAGGAAGGTATGTGATAAAGCTCAGCAGTTGATTAACTCGATACAAAAAGACCTGATTTGCCCCAGCACATTGCAGCACTCACCCGGAGCCAGAACCATTCCTTCTTTGTCTCTTGGTTTTAGGAATTTGTTTCTCGGGCTCACTCTAGGTGTCACTTTGCCTGTTAACTCAGCAGATGCAACTTCTGTGTGCTGATAATTGTGGGTTTATATCCAAAACTGCCTGAAGCCTTTCCCTGCTGGCCAGGCAAGGGCTCTGCAGGAGACAAACAGTCTGAAGATGCTGCAGCTTGCGTTTAATGAGCTTTGTCTCTACCTGGCACAGGATGGGCTGTTAGTTAAGGATGATAAGATCAAACATCACACAAAGACACAGGTAACATCTGAATTGATGGGTGGTGGTTTATTACCGTGCTTTAGAGACTGGGGTAGAAAAAAAACATGAATATATAAAAAATTATAAATAGCTGCGGTTTCTGGAGTCAGGTAGTGGTTATGGGCTACAGGGGTGACCTATATGTTGTCTCCAGAGCCTCTCTGCCTGGAGATCTGATGGTAGTTCAGGTTGGCACTGAGCTGCTCCCAACCTGTTTCTCTTGGATCCTGGAGTCAGGGAGGGAGCAAGGTTCCTTCTTCTGTTTCTACTGGTTGGAAAATGTGAGTGTGCATATGTACATGTGCAGATTTTTCAGAGTATCCAACACTGAGCATAAAATTAGCATAAATATGTAAACCCTGTGTAAGTATGTAAATAAATGCGTGATCCCTGGGCTGACTCAGGCCCTTCCTCTCCAATGCTGGGGCTGGACAGCCACACAGTGAGCTCTTTGCTGCTTTCCACTCCAGTCTCCCAGGCTGTTTTCCTTGTTGCTTTCTCAGATGAGCTCAACAAAGGCAGTGGAATGAAAGATAAAGAACTTGTCCTGTGATAATGCAGCAAAACTGTTTCTGACGCAGGGAGCGAACAGTTATGTGTGTAGGAGGTGTTCAGATGCATTAGGAACTATTTGTGGGCTCTTTTCTTTAAGGGCAGAATGGCTGAGGAGTAATTCAAGCTTCTGGCTGGAAAAGTGGATTTTGAATCAAAGCTTTCTGTGAGGAGGAGGAAGAATGAGGACTGACAACCTCCTCGATCAGCTCTTTGGGATGAGGTATAGGAGCCAAAAGTACTGTTAAAGCTCAGGGGTTTGTATTCATCTGAGCTGGAGGAAGAGCCCAGCCTGATGATCTGGAGCCACAAGACCTGTTCTTGATAACTGTACTGCCTGTAGAACCTGCTGAGGTGGGCAGGAGGTTTGCAGAGCACTTGTGAAGGGAGCCTGAGAACTCCCAGGATGAGCCAGAGGATGATGAGGGGTGTTGTTGAAAGAGTTCTCTGCAGGGCTGTGACAAGGTAAAGGAAGAAGGCTTAGGAGGGAGCTGAGCTCTCCTGGTGTGTCAGCTGGACTGGGGAGCTGCGGACAGACACAGATTCTGTTTCTAGGGAGGTCACAGCGTGCTGAGGGACTCTAGCCATACTAATAGTTCTCACTTCAGTCTTTGGGTGAGTTTGTACCCATTCATCTAAAGAAAGGACACCTTAAAAACATGCCTCTTGCAGGCCTGCTGTGTAGGGTTTGCCTCCTTTCTTTGCTTGATGGAACAGCTTGCAAGCACAGAGTGAGGTGTAAGAAAAGCATGGACTTGTCACTACTTCCAGACACTTGCTGCTTATTCAGGTTCTCCCTACTTGGACAAGACCATCCTGGTTGCTTTTCCCTATGTTCATTGTAGGGTTGGGGAAGGCAAATCGGTTCCCACCACAGTGCAGCTGCATGTTCAGATCAGCACTCTCCAAGCTCTCTCTCTGGCACAGGCCATTCTCACTACCATGCAGAAATCACACCAAGAACCTGGCTTTGGACAGAGCAATGTAGTGCTGCAAACAGTATTTTGGTGGCCAGGTTTGGCTTTGTTTAATCCCCTCACAGAGGAGACATCTCCGGGAGGTGCAGGCTGCCTTGCACTGAGGTTTTGTTTCCAGTGGCGGTAATGTGGGAGTTGAGGTGTTCCCTATTGTCTTCAGCTTGGCCAGGTAACAGCAATGAAAGCTGCAGACTGCCGCTTCCTCACTGGTTATTTTTGTTGTGAGAGTTGCTCATGGTCATCTTCTGGCTAGAATTTCAATTCAGAAGGGACAATCTAAAGTAGCGCTTTGCCTTTCTTATGCAGCAAATGCAATACCAGAGGGAGATAGTGCCTATTCCATTGGGAGGGAGCTTCAGTCTTGATCAGGCACTGCAACTCCCCATGGGATTGCTTAAGTGGGACCTTTAAAGAGTGTTCCTGTTGCTGCTGGTACTTGTAGTGTGTATTGACACATCTTCAATTGTGTCTTATAGCAAAGAGAGCAGCATGTCTCCAAAGACAAATAATCCATCATGGGAGCCTCTGGTACAACATTCCTACCACCAGCATTTCTGCTGTCCGGACGTACAGCACACAGACAGCAGAGGAGAAGGAAGAAGAGCCCCTGCACAACATCATCAGCAACACGGAGCATGTGAAAGGTGGGCACAAACACAACTGTCTTGTGGGAGCACTCCTGGGATGCAGGCAGAGACAAGATCTGGGTGCCTCTGTGTCCTGACTGTGAGGATTAGCTCTCTGCAGTAGTGTTTCTGCCCCAGGAGGAGGTGCAGGTATTGATCGCTGCATCCTAGCTGCAGTCTGAATCTGTATTGCACCATTGCCTCTCCAAAATTGGAATTTGTGAATTGGAGTGGCCTTCACTGAGAAATGAGGCCATCGAGACTGCAGGAAGAAGTTGCATCTCTGGGCTTAGCCAGGCAATTGATGGCCACACATATGTGTAGAGGCTCCACAGGCACTAGAATTTGCCTAAAAAGAGACTTTTTTTCCCTAGAAGCAAGCTGTGCCTGCCAAAGTCATTGCTGTGGATCACAGAGGTCTAATGAGAATCCTAGTGTCAACCTTTTAGTTAGAATTAATTGCTGTGCACATCTCCAGGGAGAGCTGCTTCGCTTTAGTGAAGCCATGTGAGTTACTCACACACAGAAATAGTATCTTAACTCTACTTCCATGTTTTTTCTGGCAAGTACTTTTGAGACTGCCAGGCTGGATGGCCCCCAGTGGGGTTGATGCACTGCTTCTGCTACTATTCACACCCCAGCTTCGCCCCTGTCACCGGGAATACAGATTCTTGCCAGCAAGGCATGGTAGAGGTGTTGTAGGACCCGTGGCTTTCCCGGCATTGCTTCAGGGTTCTCTAATGCCTCTAGCAGGAGAAAATCCTATTTTTAAAAGACCAGAGATGGTTTTTCAGTTGAGGTGTTTTGTTATGTTCTTCTTCACAAAGAAAATTCTCTTTCTGGTCATAGCTACCCCCTGCATATATGGCTGTACATACGGACGCTCTTGCCCAATCCAGAGAGGCATTTGAGAATCTGCTTTTTTCTGCTTAAGGCTCTGAGTATTGTTTGGGCATGAAAAATGCTACCTGGCTGTAGAAGCTCTTGGAGCAGAGCATGTACAGATGGTTCCCTTGAAAACTGAGTCAAGGAAGAGTATGGAAAGCAGGCTAAAAACCATGGGAGGTGGTTGAGAGGGTGACTGGGAGAGCCACCCATTAGGAACAAGTGGAATCACTTTTCACTTCTCATTCACTGATTGCTCTGCAGCCCGGAAAGGGTGACCAATGTGCCAGAACCACAGGCTTTCGCTGCCTTGAGGTTTGTGTGCCAGGAGCTGAAGTTCGGGGTCAAATTGTCAGCTTGGTAAAGCATGTTGCCTATGAGGCAGCATGTTGTCATCTTTGTTGTCATCTTTGTTATCTTCTTGGAGGCTGCAGCTACCTATGTCCTATCCTGCTTCAGGCTTTTGTTCCTGGGAAGCTGAAGTAAGTGGTAAGACTGCAGTTTTGTCTTCCTGGCCAAGAGGACCCTGGCAAAATGCCTTAAAGATGTCTTTGTGATTTTTTTTCTAGGTGCAGCCTCTAAACATGAATTTCAAGCTGAAACGAAGAAACTGCTGGACATTGTTGCCCGTTCTTTGTACTCAGAAAAGGAGGTGAGGCACTCACTAGTTGCTGGCAGATTTTCTTTTGGCAAAGCCCTGTCTCTGTCAAGGCGTGCCTCCAAAACAGTGGAGCTAGGACAGTACCTGCTCAGTTTCCCAGCAAGTCCTGGCTGTTGAATGGCATTTTCTTAAGACACCTGGAAAATGTACTTTCAAAGCAATCTGTAAGTGTGGCCAGTGACTGTGAGCCTCAGAGCCTCTGCACTTTGATATTGAGTTCTGACAAACCATTTTGGCAGATAATGGGAAATGCAGTTCTTTGCTAGCGAGCTGGGAATTAGACTATGAGTAGGCAATGATTTCCCAGGTCTCTGGAGTCTCATGCAGTAGACAAGGCTAGGCTGCAGGGTCAGGATGTGTCTCATCCCCAGGTATTTATCCGGGAGCTAATCTCCAATGGCAGCGATGCACTGGAGAAGCTGCGTCATCGGCTGATGGCAGAAGGGAAGGCCTTGCCAGAGATGGAGATCCATCTGCAGACAGACAATGGAAAGGGAACCATCACTATCCAGGTACCTCCCTTTGGTAGCAGGAGAGCACTACTCCCTGTGGCTCTCATCACTAGCCTCTGCCCTGTGACGGATCAGTGGAAGCTGAGTGGCAGCACAGTCCTGTGGGTTCCCAAGCCCACCTGAAGAAGTGTTCTATCCTCAGCTGGACTCCAGTTCGTGAGGCTATAACCTCAGAATTTGATGAGAAACCACTGCTCTCTCTGCTCCCCATTCATCCCCATAGGAAAATTTGCCACTCTTTCCTTCCCTACACGGAACTGCCAGTACCTTTTTACCCAGTACCTAATCTGTGCACTTAACCAGTGGTGGAGAAGTTGGGATTCTGGTTTCATCCTGACCTTTGGGGAGGATTTCCTTCACCTCCTTAAGTCTGAGGTGTTACCTCCCATTGTTGATGTTTTATCTCCTTCTGCTCCAGGACAGACCAAGTCCAGCTGATGATAAGATTCTGCTCTGAGGTACAGCTGGGGCTATATACATTGTGGCAGTACCATGGCACTTATCTGTCCTCCTTTCTGCAGCCCTGGTTTTGATTATTCCCTCTGGTGACAAAATGCTTAGCAGGATGGGGACAAGCAATGTCAGCATGCTTATCTGTGGGCCTCTGTGTGGTGAGTGAAAGTGGAGCTGGTCCTTCTCTCTGTACTTTGATTGCTCTTCTTCATGGCTGTTGTGCAGGGTGGAAGGCTGAAGTTCAGTTTTGGTATTTTCGTGGCAAAGTTCTTAACACAAAGGAGGCAAACTGGTAACTTTCCTTTGGACCAGTATTACCCATGAGAGACGCGCTGTGAAAGGTGGAGAACAAGGCAGGGAGCAGTGTGTGAGTAAAGGCTGACCACAGCAGGTCCAGGGGAGCCGTGGCACAGGCAAAGCACACAGTGGTATTTTTCATGTGGGACCAAAGCACTGGCTGTTAGAGGCTGTGTAGTTGTTTTATACTGTTTCTCAGCAGATCAAGCAGCTGTGGTTGCCATGGGGAAGTTGGTGATCGTCAGTGGGCAACAGAGCCATCAACCCAGAGATTCTCAAACCGTAATGCAGAGCCTTTGCTATTCCTATCACCTCTGACTACTGCATTTTCCTAACTACTGTGTAACACCAGTTCTTTAACCAAGCTCTTGCTTAGCCCCAGGCAGGGTGGCAGTCCTGCCTTGCACTTGTCCTTCCCTTTTGAGACTATATTGGCCTCTGACTCCAGCCAGACGTTCTCACAACTCGTGCCCTGTGACTGTGGAAGCTGCCCCCTTCTTTGGCAGTTTGCTTAGAGAGACCTGTTTGCTCACCTTGCAGATAGGGTGCATTTGACATCAGACCCAATTACATGTGTTAGGGATTGCTCTTTTTATAGCCCCCTACCTGGCTGCCTGTGCATCTTTAATGCGATTAAATGAGTCTTAACTAGGAAGCTTTTAACTGCAGCAATTCTGCCGTGAGAAGGGAGAGAGAACAGTGCTGCTTCAATCTCTTTTAATAGGTTTGCTTCTCAGTGCCTAAAGCTCCTTACCTCCAGTGAAGGAGCTTTTTATTTATAACCTCTTGGAGAAACATGCTGCATATGATAATTACTTTGAACAAACCTCATTCAGAACATTTCCCTACCTTACAGGAATGCTGTTTTGTTTTCTGTACCCAGTAGGACCCACCAAAACAGAGCCAGCAGGTGCCTCATGTGTGATCTATAGGAATGGTCACCCTCTTTGTTTTCTTTCTAAAAAGGCCCTGTGGTTTCACGCTCACCGCTAGGTGCTTCTCCTCAGATCTTCATGCTGCTCTTGGCCCCTGGATCTTCTAAATCTCTTCTCTCTCCTTCCAAGCCCTGTAGCATTTCTTTGTGTCTCACCAGTTGAGAAAAGGCAGATTTGCTGTGTGCAATGGCCTCCGTTACTGGCATGTTCCTTGCAGGGATTATTTAGCTCTAGTAAAGGACTGTGTTCATCTCTCCTAAGTGACTGCAGTTCTGCTTACTTCTCTGCCAGACTGACTTTCAGTCCCAGGCATAGCAAGACTCAGAATCTTAAAACAATGTCCTCAGTCAGGGATGTTCTTCCTAAACATTGCCAAGTGTTCTATCTGCTAAGGGGGAATGTTCACTGTCTAGTTCACTGGATTATACCACATCAGTTCCTTTGCCAAAGTCCCGTTGTTTTAGCAAATTTCACTGTGTCTTCCACCCCTTTGGAAACTGCCTTGTTCTGTTTCTAGGACAGCTCCATCTGGTAGCAGCCACAGCCTGCGAGGTCAGATCTCTTCAGAAAATCCATTTGAAAATGTTATGGGTGTGTTTTCAGTGAGGACAGATCTGCAGAGCTCTGCAGTTCTGCAGGCTGAGGCTTTCCAGACATGTTTTTTGACCCTTTGAGGTGGGAACAGAGAACCCTTTCGAGACCACAGATCTCTCCTTCAGCACCTGCATGAGGCTCCCCTGGCTGACTGCTGACAGGCATTTGGCTGTGGTGGTATCAGTGTTACTCTGCACAGTCTGCCATACTGCTGTATGTTTCTGAGCTCAGGTACCAGAGCCCTGCTTGTTGTTGGTGCTCCATTTAGGGCTAGGACAGTGCTAGTAATTGAGAGGAAGTTGTTGGAAATGTTCACAAAGCTCGTAGCTGCTGCTGCTGGGTGCAAGAGTGTGGCTGCTGTTTTGACACGGGTAAGCGGCATCATTGCTGCTAGAGCTTGGGCTGCTCATTTCTCTCTGCTTTCTTCTCGCTGTTGCAGTCATCCAGAATTGGTGCCTGTGAAGCCACAAAATAACAAGTTTGCTGTATTTGGGAGGAGTTAAAATGACTGCAAACACCACTCCTCCCTGCAACAGCTCCCTGCATCACAGAGCAGATCTCTCCTGGAGTTATACACAGTCGGCAACAAAGCTGCAGCGGGGCTGTCCTGGGGCTCTGATGAGGAACTGGAATTCAGCAGTTCGATGCAGGTGCACCCACATGTCCACCAAAGCTTGGTGCAGGCAGAGAGCCATTCCCCCCCATCCTGGGTTGTGTACAGCTACGAGGCTGCCGTAGGGAGAGGATTCTGTCCTTCTTCTGTTTGTGCAGCACTGCAGTATTCCTCTGCTACTTGGGCTTGAGGAGGCTAGGGAGCAGGAAGTAGACAATAATGCAGGTGGAGGTGGAGGGGTAAAGCTGCCTGTACTTCAACAAGCCTTAGGAATTAAGCTTATGGAAATGTGCCACTGATTGCAGAGGAACATTAGAGCTTCCAGTTGTTGCATCATCTTTAACAAATAAGCCAGGGAACCAGAAATATAAACGTATCAAATAACCTGCACTAAGGAAGGAAGTGCAAAATTTTTTCTTCCCTTTCATGCCAGAATAGGGACATGTCATCTTTTAAAATGGGAAATTCAAACTGGATAGAAGGAAGTGCTTTTCTGAACAGTGGGTATTTAGACCTGGGTGGGGGAGGCTGAGCCTGTAGCAGTGTTCAAAATTGTTGAAAATCAACACAAGGTATTGTAAGGGAAAGAGAACCACAGGTTCTCTGCTTTGAACAGCTTCTGTGTACTAGGCCAAGAGTACTTTGTTGTCTGCATGCTTCAGTCTTATTGCGGCTTTTCTTCTGTTGGGTGTTGCGGCAGATGCCATATTGGTTCTAACCCAGACTGCTGCTTCAGTGCAGCTACTGTCCTGGTCAAGAGAATTTTAAGTCTCTTTAAGCAAGGTATTTAAATAACAGGGGGTCACTTGCTGATCAGACATTTCATCAGTTGGCAAAAGCAGCATGTCTTTATTTTATAATATAGTCAGTGCTCCGTTGAAATTTTGCACTGGAATTTGTGATTCAAGTGTTCATGTTGCAACAAAGCAGAATGAAAGACCCAATAGCTCAGACACATTTAACTGCAAGCATTCTTTCAGATGAAGCCCTGGCAAAGGCAGCAGTTAATGGTTAATGGATTGTTAGGTGTAAGGAAGCTCTGCAGTACTTTAAACAGGACTTGGGTCATAAGCAAAGATGTTACATTACTGAGATCATTGTTTACCAGCTAAACTAAGAAATTTGTTGATTTAAACTAGGTTTGTTCTGTAATTATGCACAGTTGGTTTCTGCTTTACCAAAAAGTATGGTAGGAAAACAAGAGCTGTGGACTGACTGATTTGATGAGATGGATAATTGGGCTGAAGGTGTTCATTTACCACTTCGTCAAGGAAGAGGGAGGCCCTCAGGGCTGCAGAGCAAAACACAGAGGGTATTACTGCGGGAACCCTGAGGTGCTGCATGCAGGACAGTTCTCCCCCCGCCGTTGTTACACAGAACAGCCTCTGTTTGCAATGTCCAGCACCCACACACAAGCAAAGGTTAGAACAAAGTGCAGGGAAAGCACAAAGGTCCTGTGCAGTTCAGCACAAGGCTTTGCATCTGTTAGGGCTTTATGCACACAAAGGTTCAGCTGCTCTCTCTTCAGGGTAAATTAGTTTAGAAGTGTAGTTCAATGAGTTTGGCTGTAGAGCTCTTCAGAAGATGGAGTAGAAGGTCCATAGCCCGCGGTGTTTGCTTGCAGAGGGACAGGGCAGTAGAGGGGATGATTCAAGGGGAGGCTGTTTACTCTGCACCCTAAGAAGTCCCAGAAGGAGAATTCAGCCAGGTGAGTAGGTTGTTGTTCTGCTCAGTAACAGAAGGGCTTCTGTAATTAACCTTCAGCTAATGAAGTGTCAGTGCACTGAGTGCTGTTTCGTGGTACACGGTGGGTGGTTTCTCCAAGCTGTGGAGAAGCATTTTTGCACTTTGAACAGGCCCATCACACCTTGTAATTTGTGAAGCCCTGTGTACGGTTTGCTTCGTGCCTATACAAGTGACTCTGCTGTGGCTGTTTGCAGCCTCATGAAACTTTCGGTACACACTGAAGGCAGAGGGAGAAGGCGTTCGAGAGGGTTGTGCAATGGCACAGTGGTTCCTGGTGAAGATGCCCAGAGGCCGAGCAGCAGCGTGCATAGCAGGGAGCAGTGTGAGACGGGCAGTGGAAGTCCCGCCAGCTCCTTCCTTGGATTACATGGAGCTGCCAGCGCTCGCGTCGGCCCAGCCCCAGGCGAGCTGTTCGTGGCGGGTTCGTTTGCCTCCCATCCGCCTGCTCTGCAGCAGCCGAGCTCTCCCGTCTCTCCGCCGCTTTATTCCCCGTTCCCCTGCACAGCACCATCTGGTGAAGGGAGCGGAGAAGCGCAGCAGAAAAGCCGCAGGAAGCGTATACACGGCAAGAGCAATTTGAATCCTGATGGCTTTTCAGTCTCAATCCGCCAGGTGTTTTCCTGCAGTAGGAAATGTCTCCCATCCCAGGATCTCCGCTGGCCACCTCAAGGGTCTTTCCACCTTCCCCGGCAGCGGCTCAGGCTGTTGGGGGAGCAGAGTACTTTGTGCTGTTCTCTCTTTGTTGCAATTCACCCTCATCAAACTGATCTGCAGGAACTGCCATTAAGCATTTTGCAATAAGTTTGGCAGAGCATTCGGAATTCAATAGCCAAATAAATTCATGGGGTAGAGATATATATATTTTTTTAACATACTGGAATTTGGAATGACACGCTGTGCTATAAATAGGAGTGGATCAGAGGATGTAAGTGTTCTTTTCAGGGTCTGGCATGAACAAAACCTGAACCAGATGCTGAAAACTTTTCTTTCTGGCTTCTTCTTCCCTGGGGGAGGAGACTGTCAGATTCCTGAGATTTTGCCATAGCCTGTTTGTTTTTCCTGGCTTTTCATCTCCTGCTGTTGAGATCTTACTGGGCATCATCTTTCTTCTCAGCCAAGTCAACTGACTGGCCTTAATGTATTTAATCAAGGGAAAGGTGTTGCTGCAGAAAAATGTCTCACCCACATGGCACCTCAAAAGTTGACTGGTTTGATCCTTCAGCGGAGTTAAACACTATATTAGAAAACATGCACTGATATTAACTTACTTTGCTAATAATAAGCCCAGAACATACCTACATGGGTGGTAGAGGCATGCTGTGCCAGAATGCGCTCTGGCATCTCACCTTCGAGCCATCTATGAGCAGCCAGATCTGCCCTTGCTCATTTTGCTGACTCCTGCACACTGAATCCTACCCTGCATTAACAACACTGGGAGCATGCTGGCCATTCCGGATGTGCAGGCTGCTGTCAGCTACGGTAACTGTGCTCACAGCTGCTGGAGTAGAGCTGAACTTCTCATGTGAATGAGAATCACCTTTCACTTGCCTCATATTGACACTGCTGCCGCCTCAGGGAGTGTCTCAGAGGACCTATAAGAGTAGCTTCTCTGATGTTTCTGTCATATAGAGAAGCTACTGGGATTTGGGGAGGAGAGTTTCAGAAGTGGCATCCTGGGGAGCATTAGCCTGCCCTTTGCTGCTGTGCAGGATGCATATGGAGAAACTCTGAAAATACATTGGACTACAAAGTGGGAAAGATTTTTGTTGGGATCCTGTGTAGCCATTTCTAGCTGGGGTTTGCTGTTAACTGTGTTGTCTTGGCATCGTGCAGATATGTTGTGGGAACAAATGAAGCTGCAGCCTTTTCTGGATGTGCTGCTGCAGGGTCTGCTGCGTGAGGGGCATGTACTAGCAGCAGAGATGTTTACATCCAGCAATACAACCTGGATTAAAGCGATGATGGCAACAAACTGTGTGCCTTTGAAACCTGGACAGAGCACTGGGAGGTGTGGCTGGTGTTAGCCTGTCCTCATGGGCACTGCAATACTCAGCACTCAGGGACCTGGGCATTAACAGCTTCATACTCAAGTCTTGTGGAGCTTAATGTGAGGAGGAGACAGAGTCAATGGAGATCAGTGAATGTGGTGCTTGTACACAAGGGTCTGCATTACCTCAGAGTTAAGGGACTCACTACTCTGCCACAGATCCCTGGTATGAGAGCATCGGGTCCCCATCTGCTTCTCACAGCCTCCCCTTTGGACCTGTTCAGAAATGGAAATTCTCTTTGTACATACTCGACACCTGGCACAGGAAAGCTGTGACTGAGTTGAGATCTATTCCCAGCACTGTCCTATGCCTGTCTTGGCATGGGTTTGTCTTCTCTTGAGAAATGGCTTGAGTCTCTGAGCATTCTGAAAAGCTCCCTTGGAGCTGCGTCTTTTCAGTCCGTTGTCCTGACCATGAACAGGCCTCTGCTCTCGCCTTTTCTGCTCAGCTGGCTGGGAGAGAGTGGGAGTCAGAAGTTGTTTGGGTGCTGTTTGCTAAAGCAATGCTTCTCTACTGGTATTTTTGCTACAATTGCCATTTGTTTTCAGGACACAGGGATTGGGATGACCCAGGAGGAGCTGGTTTCTAACCTCGGTACCATTGCTCGATCAGGCTCAAAGGTAACTTGGGATGAGGCATGTCCTCTCCCCCCCTTAGAAAAGTCTTCTCCAATTACAGCTGCTTTTGTTCTCCCATTTTGTCCCTTGGCCGCTGACCCAGCTGTGAAATTATACCCCTCTTGGAAGGTGAAACCTACATCTGGAGTCTTCTAGCTCTTAATGGTGTATGCTGTGGTGCTTAAGCAGCACTAATGGGCCCTGTGTGTAATGCTGCTGCACTTGGCTGTCCTCGTTCCCAAACACCTTCCTCCCCAAGCTATCATTATGGAGGGGCACATATTCCTTCAGCATTTGCCCACTGTCCAGAGCACTGTACCTGATCTTGGTTTCTCATCTCTGGAGTCACTTATTTTAAGGTTTCATGCTTCTGACTGAGGCATTGCTTGTTTTCCTTCACTGCTAGTGGCAGTGCCCTTTTCCAGAGGTGCAGTCCCCTGTGGGAAAACCTTTTCCCTTGGGCACCGCTCTCAGAGCACTGAAAGTGGAAAAGTGGGATGAGACTGGGCTGCTGGGCCGTACCCAACATAGGGATGCATGAGGAGCCCAGCCAGAGGGTGGATTGCAGCCTTCTGGTGGTATCTGACATCACTGTTTGCTGATTCATGTCTTCTTTGTTCTTCTAGGCTTTTCTAGATGCTTTGCAGAGCCAAGCTGAAGCCAGCAGTAAAATCATTGGCCAGTTTGGAGTGGGTTTCTACTCAGCCTTCATGGTGGCTGATAAAGTGGAGGTGTTCTCCCAGTCTGCAGAGCCAGGGAGCCCAGGCTACCACTGGTCTTCAGACGGGTAAGGCTGCAGAATGGGATGGAAGCATGGCAGGGCTGAGTCCAGGCCAGGCAGACTGAAAGCTGTGCAAATCAAGATGGGGCTTGTGTGTCTTTCATGACCACACTTACTGGTTTGGATCCTGCAGATTATACATCATAACAAAGTGTGGCTAGATGTTCCTGAGTGAAAGCCAAAAGGATGAATGTGCTTTGTTGAAGCAGGTGTGTTGTGGACAAATAAAGTACCTTCCTCTCCTGTTCTTTCCCTGCTGGCAGGCAGTCATCTCAGCAGTGCCTCAGGCTGGAGAGACAAATTTAACCTCTTTGGCCTAGTCATCCCCTGGGTTTTTGCTCGAGGGCACCTACGGTAGGCAGAGTTTGTGCCACGCTGTGGCTGTGTAGGCACATGTCTTCTATGGATCGGATCTGTGTCCTCATCCTTTGCTTTTGCTTGAAGTTGCAAACATCAGTGATGGCAAAGCTGCTGGACCAAGTTGAAATTAGAGCTTCTGGGGTTTACAAGCTTTGCATTCCTTTAAAATCTCCTAGGAATAAAGAATTTACTGTTACTTAAATTCTTGAAAAAGCATCTTGTAACTGAGACATCAGACTGTCTCAGGCTGCCGTGCACTGCAGTCTTTACCGCTGTCCACCTTGAAGGCCCTCATGTCTCTCATCCCTGCTGCTGACTCTGCCCTGGGTCAGTATGCTCGCCAGTGTTTGATCCCCATATGGCAGTCATTTAGCAGTAGGGTACAACTGGTCATCAAGAAGTGTCTGTCTTCAGCAGAGTACAGCTGCTTTTCATTGTAACCAGTCACTGCATCCTCCAGTGGAGATAAGAGCAACAGCCCACAAACAAGTCAGAGCTGTCAGGTGAGAAGGCAGGAGCCTAGGTGTTGTAGTCACTGTAGGAAATGTAGGAGAGGAGCTGAATGCTAGGTTCAACCTGAACTTTGTTTCATTTTCAGTAGAGGTTGCTGGTGCCTTTACAGAAAAACAGTATGCTGGGTGTGGAGTCTCTGTAGGAAAGACAGCCACATGTTCGGAGGCGCTTCTCAGGGGCACAGAGAACATTTGGGCATTCCCAGCTTACTGTCTTTTGTACTTGGCACTGGAGTATTGTGTGTGCTCTTAATTTAATAAAACGTTTTTATGTCCTGTCATGGGTATATCTGAGGCACAAAATGACACAGGGTCTGTTTCTAATCCTAGTTCAGGAATGTTTGAGATTGCAGAAGCATCTGGTGTCAGAACTGGGACTAAGATTATTATTCATCTCAAAGAAGACTGCAAAGAGTTTGCAAATGAAGACCGAGTCAAGGGTGAGTGGAAGAGGCAAATGCTGTTACACTTACCTGCTGAGGGGCTCTGTGAAGTCTATTGGTGCTCCATGAGTGGGAGGTGCATTTACAGCATTTCTCCTCTCCTGCAACACCTTTCATCTGTTCTTACTGGGGAAATTCGTAACTGTGTGCTTTTCATATATGCAACTCTTCTGTGTCTTGTTTCTATTCCAGAGGTGGTGACAAAATACAGCAACTTCATCAGCTTCCCACTGTACCTCAACGGGAAAAGAATTAACACGCTGCAGGTGAGCAGGAGTGCTCTTGAGGTCACTTGTGAAGGTGAACCCCTGTAATCCCCCACAGGAGACAGAAAACAGCTGCTGTCCCTGGAGATTGGGAGGATTGTCCAGGATATCACAAGCCCTGCAGTGATGAGTGAGTTAGAACAAAAGGAGACAATCTTACAATTATATAGTGGTTAAACATGTTAAAGATCATCCAGTTACAACCCCCTGCCACAGGCAGGGACACCTTCCACTAGAGCAGGTTGCTCCAAGCCCCGTCCAACCTGGTCTTGAGCACTGCCAGGGATGGGGCAACCACAGCTTCTCTGAGCAACCTGTGCCAGTGCCTCATCACCCTCAGTTTGAAGTCATTCCCCCTTATCCTGCCTCTACTTGCTCTTACAAAAAATGCAGCAGAAGTCATGCCTGGAACTGCTTATTTGTATTTGTTGGAGAGAATTCCTGTAGATTAGCAAAGCAGTTTTTTATTTATAATTATCGTCTGGATCTTCCCTTGATCAGAATTATAATTTCAGTGCTTTATAATACTTATTCTTACTGCTCCAGCCAGGTGACATGTTAGTGATGTTGGAATTGCTCATATCACTGGTCTGCTGACACCTCTTGCCTCAGTTCTTCGTTCTTCAGCTTGGGACATCCAGTGCCAGTGAATGGTTGGCTTTGTTAGTGGCTCAGGTCACAGCCTGATCTTCACAGCTCCTAGCTGAGCACTGTTTGATGCATTTTCTGCCCACTTGCAATTATATTGCAGCCAGCTCTATTTTAGTCAGTAGGTTCTTGGCCCAGTTGCAGGAGTCAGGTGAAATTATTATCTTTAAAACAAAAAACTATGAATAATTTTCATCCAGCATCTCCTTTTCTGGCTGTTTAAAGCTTCCAAAGCTAAGACAGCAAGTAGAGAGCATGTGTGTGAGTTTTTTTGGTTACTGGAATGTGGCACTGAATGCACGAACTTTCAAGCACTTAAATTCATTATCATTTATCTAAGGTTCTGTAATTGCTGTTATCAGTCACTGATATTTATTTGGATTCCTGTGTTGTTTCTGTTCCAGAGACTTTCTAGCTGTTTCCCTCAAATTACAAAACTAGAAATAGACTTAGACAGCTGTTTGCACTTTCTACCTTGCAATCAATAGAACAGGCTCCCTAGAGAAGAGTAGTACGAGAGCAAGGGGTGCTTAATAGAGTCATGTACTTTTATCTTCTTATCAGAAAGTCTCTTTTCCCTTGAGCTACAGCAACAGCTTTTTTCTCATTATGCTCCTATTTCAGGCCTTTGCTTTATCCAAGATCTTGTGTTTTTCCACACATCGCCGTCAGTTCAGTGTAAACAGGGCCCTAGTTAGTTCCTTGCTGGGGATTTTCCTGGATGAGCTGTTGAATGCTTGCCATGTAATGGACTATGTGGAGTTAGAGGCTTTTCTGGTGTAACTATGATAACTGTAGCTACAAGTAAGCCTCTGGGGAAGCAGCACTTTACCTAACAACAGCTGCTGCAAAGCACCTTAGTACCCAGCTGAGTCCATAATCCTACCTGTGATCCTGCAAACCCTCCAGGACACTTGTGTGAGCTGGAAATGTTATGAAGCCACTCGTGGAACAAGGCTTTGAGGTAGAAAAAGCTTTAAGGAGCATAGCAGCATGGTAGGACTACCAGGACCCTGAATTCCTTGGATTCCTGTAGGTGGAGGATGGGCTGGATGCTCGAATTGCCCTCAGTAATTGCTCTGTCATTAGGGCTTGAGTGGCAGTTCGTGACAGTAACTGTAGTGGGCTCACCTGGCTGGGGACATAAGATTCTTAGTTGATATCCAATGCCTGTTAAATGTGCAGAACCTCTCACGTCTTTGCTAGATGCTGGTTTTCTGCTGAGGTACTGAAAGCTTTTGTGTGATGTGAGCATGGGCTGAATATTTCAGAAAGCCTTGGAGGGTTTAGAGCAGCGAGTGGAAAGCATGGCCACTGGAAAGGACCTGGTCTGGAGCTTATGACTTCAGTTCACGTGTTGGCATGTGAAATGGTACTGCTGGAGCACTCTGGCCCTGCAGCAAGGATGACTGAGTGGCTTACAAAGCATCTCCTGAACTGCTCCAGAACAAATCCATGGAAAACAGGCAATCTGGGAGTTGCCTTACAAGCACTTGGCTGACCTTATGGTAGGATGGCAGAACCGTAGAATCAACTAGGTTGGAAAAAGCGTTTGAGATCATCAAGTCCAACCATTACCCCAGGACTGCCAAGTCCAACACTAAACCATGTCAATAGTGATAGTGACCTCCATCATGGAGGTTGGCTGGTTGAAACACACCCACTTAAACTCATTTTTCTTTTGTTTGTTGGTGAGACCTTGAGATGGTTGACCAGTGCTACCAGTCAGCTGAGCTGTGGTAGCTGCCTAGGATGCTCTTAGCCAGTAGCAAGTGTGAGGCAATGGGAGTTAGCCAAAATCCCTTTTGTTTTGGCTTAAACAAAGCTGCCTTATGTGTGTTGCAGGGCCACTTCTATAGGAGGTGACCTGAGATCAGCTGACGAGCAGTAATTTGTTAGTCTGTGATAATGTGCTTGAATGACAGTACATCTCACTGTCCTCAGGCTGTGCAGAGGAGTCTGAAGGATCATACTTTCTTGCTCCAGCGTCTTGGAGGAAAAGTATAACTCTGAAAGAGCCTTGCACTGTGAGGCCACAGGTCTTGAGAGCTGATAGGAACTCATGTCCCTGCTCCTCCACAGGCACTCTGGATGCTAGACCCCAAGGACATCAGCGAGTGGCAGCATGAGGAGTTCTACCGCTTCATAGCGCAGGCTTATGACAAGCCCCGCTACATCGTGCACTACAAGACTGATGCTCCCCTCAACATCCGCAGCATCTTCTACGTGCCTGAGCAGGTATGTGCCCTTCTGTCCAGGGAACAGGGGGACATGTGCCCAATTCCTCTGAAGAGGAGAGAACAGGAGAGCTGCTCAGGTAAAGGAGGCAGATAAAGCTGCAGAATGGCAAGGAGAAATACCCAGTGTGGCTCTATGCAGTGGGTTGAGTGCCGCAGGATGGTTGTGGGGATACTGAGCCGTGACAGGATCAGGGAGATGGCTCAGGTAGCTCCCTAGGGAAGACAGCCAAAATTTTGGCTCTCAATGGATTCAGCACTGGTAGGGAAGACCACAGTATGACCTGGTCAACTGGTGCAGCCACAGAGATACTGCAGGGTAGTGTGCAGCTGAGTACCCTGCACAGTGTTGGTGTTACACTTTTGTCTCTTGTTGCTGCAGAAACCATCCATGTTTGACATCAGCAGGGAACTGGGCTCCAGCGTGGCCCTCTACAGCCGCAAAATTCTCATCCAAACCAAAGCTGCAGACATCCTGCCTAAATGGCTGCGTTTTCTTAGAGGTATGTGCTGGGACCAGGCATAATGGGCTGCAAACCACGGCTTCCACAGGGGGTGAGGCGAGGGGCTGCCTTCCCTTCCTCCATCTGGCATTCCTGCTAACCTCTCTGTTCATGGGTTGCTCTCTGTTCCAGGTGTTGTAGACAGTGAGGATATACCTCTGAATCTCAGCAGGGAGCTGCTGCAGGAGAGTGCACTGATCAGGTGAGTAAGAGGTAGATCTTGTGGGTTGCTGAGGCTCTTCCAGCTTCTTGCTGGTTGAGGATGGGACATTGTGGGATAGTTAGGCACACTTGGAAAGACCCAGCATGTAACTGCAGCATTTCCATTATTGAGAATTTCTGTAGGCTGTGAAGTGAGTTGTTTCTCAGCCATGTTGGTCACATCTCAAGGTTTGGGGACAGTGTCTTATGTTGTACAGTCTGCTGCCACCTGCTTGGGCCCTGTGCCCTTAATGTCCTAGGCTGCCTTTCAGTAATAGTGGATTTTCTATTTAAAGTGTCTGGTCTGCACCACCAAGTGGTTTGGAAAACAAAACCAAAGCTGTCAGTACTAGGAAGCTAGGATGTACTTCAGTGTCACCATTATTTATGTGTAGATCTTCAAACAGCACCTTGTGCCTCTTGCTTCCAAACTTCTTTCAAAGCTCTGCCGCATTCACACACACATTTGTGTAAAACTGAATGCCAGCCAGCAGGGTTTTCATTTGGTGCCAAGGCCCAGCAAAGCTGACTGCCCACAGACCAGTGTCGTCTAAAAACCCCTTAGATCTGAAGTAAGTTTTTCCTTCCTTTTTGTCCTTCAGGTCCCCGCTCAAACATCTGCCGTTGTTGGAACCTGAAGGAAATATATGAGTAGGTTTTTGCTCCTTAACAGTGGTGGTGTTACCTTGTTAAGTTTGATGGCTAACTTTTTATTCTATGGCTAGAGAAATGCCTCTGTTTTCACTATAGTCAGCAAATAAACACGGTCACTTCACAGTGGATTTTTAGGCCTTCAGAAAGCATTCCTGCAAGCATAATCCTTTTATAGCTGCTTCCTTCACATGTGTAAGGATATCTGTGGGAGTGAGGCAGATGCCCTGTGCATGGTTGGTTATGTACAGCAGCATCACTGAGTCACAAGTTACTGAAGATTTGAGCTTCAGCAGTACTTTTGTAGCATAGCTCTAGCTGTCTCTCCAGCCCAGGAGCTTGTCTTGACTGAAATACAAAGAACAGATGTAGAGCCATGAGGGAGAGGAGACAGTGGACTCGCAGTTTCTTCCTTATCATCAGGTTTGCAGATGCATCTCTCAAACACTGCACAGGGAGGGAGATGTTCACCTAAAACCTCTTGGTCAGCAGCTCTCTTTAGAAATAATTATTTCTGTTGCAGGAAGCTCCGAGATGTTTTGCAGAAGAGGTTGATCAAGTTCTTCATTGACCAGAGCAAGAAGGACCCTGAAAAATACGACAAATTCTTTGAGGACTATGGAGTATTCATGAGAGAGGGGATTGTCACAATAGCAGAGCAGGATGTCAAGGTACCAGGAGTCCTGAAGCACTGCATCTGATGGGAAAGATTACTGGCTCCTACCGTGACCTGGGATGAGGGGACTGCTACTTCTCTGTGAATTTTACCCTCCTGTAGCTTGTGTTCCTGGATGTAACAAGACATACAGATTCTCTAGTGCCTAAGCTCTCACTCTTTCTGACAAGGTGCTGCTTCCCACTTAATTTGAGGTGCTGCAGAGTCTCTGTACCCACACTGTGTTGTCAGCTGTCCCTGATGCAATATGAACTACAGCAGGCTTCCCACTACCACTGTCCTCTGCCTGGATTCCCATTTCCAGGAGAGCTTGACCTACATCCTGTCTAGGTCACTTTTCTCCCTCCTTAATATCTGGAGCAGGAAAGGAGGGACTTGGAGTCTTCTGAGCCTTTTTGGAGGGCTGCAAACAGGCCTGCATGCTACAAAGGGAATTCTTGGGGCTGGGAGTGGTCAGGTAGAGCTGTAGTTGCCTGCTGCCTGCTCACAGGAGCACATTTCTTCCAGGAGGACATAGCAAAGTTGCTACGTTATGAATCGTCATCCCTGCCCGCAGGCCAGCTCACCAGCCTGACTGATTATGCCTCCCGCATGAAAGCAGGGAGCAGGAACATCTACTACCTGTGTGCACCCAACCGGCACCTGGCTGTGCACTCCCCGTACTTTGAGGCCATGAAGAAAAAGGACATGGAGGTGGGTGAGCAGTGTGCCAGGGGAACACCCTGAATCACTGCATCTGTGATCATGGCTCACCTGGGCCTCAGGGCTGAGCAGGGCACTGAGGCCTCTGACAGACCCCACTACTGAGGTGTCTTTTCCCATGCTCCTGTCCCCAGTCAGACCGGGTCCTGCAGCATGAGGCCAGGAAGGAGCTGTCACGCACTGTGCAGGCTGTTAGCGCATCCATCTAAACCTTCACTGAACCCCAGAGTAGGAGCCCCAGAGCTGCTGTGCTGGGCTGCTAATGGTATTACAAGTGTCCTCTGCAGGCAAGTGGCCCTTTCAGAGATCAGACCTGCCACCCATGGTAACAAAGCCTTCCATGGGTTTGCTTTCATTCAGAGCCCTGAGTGATAGTCACCGTGAGGTTGAACCTGCTAGTTTCCTTGTGATGTTCTCACTGTTTGGTGTGGAATAGGAAGGAGGAAATGCTGTTACTATCCCAAAAAATGAGGTGTTATCTGGCACAGGTCCTGTTCTGCTATGAACAATTTGATGAGCTGACACTCTTGCACCTTCGGGAGTTTGACAAGAAGAAGCTGATTTCGGTGGAGACAGATATTGTGGTTGATCACTACAAGGAAGAGAAGTTTGAGGAGACTAGCCCAGGTATTGTGATGCTCCGCTGCTGCAAACAGTCCTGCTGCCCTGTGCCAGCCAGTGAGGGTACACCTCCTCCAGTCCTTGTGCAGCTCTTGAGCATGCAAGCAAGAGCACTTTCATCCTGCCATTCTCATGCTCTGAGGTAACTTGAAGCTCTTACAAATCCATTTCATCCCATATGAACCAAATTTAAGCAATTTGGTAATTCAAACAGATGGAGTGTTACAGGTGGAGTTTCCATGGTTCAAGTTTAACAACACGCACACATCTGGTGCCCTGGCAGAGACAGGCAGGCACTGGGAGGGCATGAGCCTGCCCTCTTTGGGTATGGCAAGGTCTGGGATGAGGGCAGGTGTGTGCCAAGTGGTGCTGCCTTCCCATTTCCACAAAAGTAAATAGAAGTAGGGAATGGACTGAGCTTGGGGATAAAGCTCACTGTTCATTGGCACACTACAGATGCATGCTCAGATGTGCCCTCTTACCCCTGCCAGCTGCAGAACGTCTGACAGAGAAAGAGGCCGAGGATCTCATGGCCTGGATGAGAAATGCCTTAGGCTCTCGAGTCACTGGTGTTAAGGTAGGTATTCTGTGTGGGTAACTGAGTATAGGAGATCCATGGAGGTAATCATCTAGGGAGAAAAGATGGTGGTTGATTGGGGATCTGCTGCCACAGATATTTCCTGAGAGAAATTATATATGTACCTCGTCCCTGTATATTGTATATAGTGATATATGTAAATGATATAGGTGCTGGCATTTGTCATTTGGATGGTCAGTGTGGCAGTGGAAGTACCACATTTGCTGTAATGAGCAAAGCCCATTTTACTGCTTAAGGCTCAGGTTACCAGAATAGGTTGGTGATTTTCTTGCCTGAGGACTGGAAAGTCTTATTGGCAAGGAGTGCTTTGCGTCCAGCTATGAGCTACTGTCTGTGGACCAGTGGGGCCTTTTGGGGCTCCAGATTTCCTGCTGGTTTAAGCAGCTCCTGTGGGCTGGGGTTGAGTCATGTGGAGGCTTGGTGTGGATCTGTGCTGGGGAGACTCTGAGCCCCTGAATCTCCCCCACATGCACTTTCCATCTCGGCACCGATGGCTGGTTTTGTTGCAGGTAACTACACGGCTGGACACCCACCCTGCCATGATCACTGTGCTTGAGATGGGGGCTGCACGCCACTTTCTGCGTATGCAGCAGCTGGCCAAGACCCAAGAGGAACGCGCCCAGCTCCTGCAGCCCACCCTGGAGATCAACACCAGGTAAGGAGAACAGTATTGGTGCTAGGCATAGGGCACAACAGGCTTCCTGGGGTGGAGGCAGAGAGGAGGCAATGTGAGGCTCCCAGTTAGCAAAGCTCTCCTTAACTGCAGCATGTGCTACAGGACTTTAATACATGAGCCCGCATGGCACAGTCGACATGAACCACCCACACAGGCTATGTCCAACCCTCTGGGGTCCATGAGGATTTTTGGACAGGGTAGGAGAGAAGAAAGAAGCCTTAAGAACAGGAACAAGGAATTGTTGGAACTGTTTTGGCCTTTAAGAAGAGCTTTTTTTGTCCCACCTTGTCTTAGCTGCTCATTCTGGAAATAGATTTCCAATTCTGTCTGAAAATACCAAGTTTCAGTGTTGCTCTCTCTGTTACAGGCATGCTCTAATTAAGAAGCTTAACGAGCTGAAGGACAGTCAGCCTGAACTGGCTCAGCTGTTGCTTGATCAGGTGAGAGCCAGGCATTCTCCAGAAGAAGCACCATAGAGCCAGATTGCAGACCATCTGTGGTGAAGCCCTTATAGAATCATAGAATAGTTATGGTTGGAAAGGACCTTAAGATCATCTCGTTCCAGCCCCCCTGCTCTGGGCAGGGACACCTCCCACTAAACCATGTCACCCAAGGCTATGTCCAGCCCGGCCTTGAACACTGCCAGTGATGGA